>CM029276.1:14033468-14042068 GCA_016920895.1 Vaccinium myrtillus
GGCCTTTTTATAAATTTTAGGTGCAAAATTACCTCATTTAATCTAGGCCATTCCAAACATGTTTAGACGACTTGAATGTGCAGACAAATATCACATGATGGTACCCTTTATGTGTTAGGATTTTTGCAACCCCACAACACCCCTACGAATCTTGAAAACAATGACTCACAGAACAGAAAAACAAGTAATCGTGCGTAATGAAAAACGGAAAAAAAAAGCGAGACACAGATATACATGGAAAACCTCAAAGCGAAGAAAAACCACGGGAGCTACACCAATCCACTATGAAATCGAAATCAAGAGTACAAGTGTTCTCGCAATCTCTCTGAGACCTGCGTTTTCTCTCGCTTCTCTATCTCTATTTTCTCTGAAAACATGTTACACTAATTACAAGCTAACAGCGAAATAATTAGGTCAGGCCTATAGCCGAAATAATGCTCCTAAAGCCGTACTCCGGACTGCGGGAAACTCGTGTCCCGTGGGGGCTCCCGCCCCCACACCCCCGGTACTGCTGAAGGTTGTCTGCACCCCAACATTCTGCGTGCAAGTTTTTCTCGGAACATCAAGTGTCAAATTCAACGTGGAGTGCCAAATTCTCTAACCTTTATGTGGGAAAAGAGCTCAAATCCTTGTTGGCAATGTGCATGAGCATGTCAAATTAAAAACAAAAATGGGAGTGATTTTTCTATATACTAAAATCTAATGTCCACCATTGATTCGAGAAATTTTACAAAATTGTAGTCAATCAAATCATATTTGGGTTTAATCATGTCACAAGAATAATTGAATGGATTAACTATCCTACCCAATACAGATAGCGGAGAAAATTCATTATACGGCCATAGATATTACTTTTGCCATTGAAAATTGAAAATCATCAAATGATTGTTTCAATTTTTGTAATGGCGCATAATTTTGAAATTGTATCGCTTTTGAAGTTTACATCTCTTTTGATTTTGATCGTCAAATGCATAAAGGACTCAATAATTTATGTTTGTCTGCGTCCCCCAAAAAATTAAGACCGGACACACAACCCAATAAGAAAAAAAAAAAAAAAACCCGATAGCGGATAGAGGCAATAGTAAAAGTTTCTCATTTCTTTGTTTTTATTGGCCTTCTAGCTTTATTTAAAAAAGAATCCAATAAAACACTATAACAGTAAATTTCACTGACCTCCCATGAGGTTTCTGACGAATACAGAGACCTCCCCCGAAGTTTCTGAAATAGCACTGCCCTCCCTTACTTTTTTAAATATTGTTGAGATTCCCCTTCTGTTGGTTAACCCTCTAACACTGTAAAATTTTAGTGGCAAAAGACATAAATAATGACCTTCAAAACAAAGCTCCTTTCTTTCTCATTGATCTAAGTGATCGAACGCTAACTTACTTTTATCCAAAGTCAGGACTATTGGTTAACCTAAACCACATTATTAATCCATAGTCCATAGTTCGGTTCGGGTTCGGGTGCTGATTTTCTGGACCCGACCAAAATCAACCCGACCCGAACCAGACGAAACCTGATCCGATCCGAACCGATCCCGTGCTCACCCCTACATCAAGCTTAGTCAAAGAATGCTTTATGATTAGTTTCTTATATTGAGTGAAGGAGTAATCTAAAATAAAAAAGAAAATCACAATCCTTACAGTACAATGTAAGTAGGAAAATTATTTTATGTTTTGTCCAACTTACCTTTTATTTTGTTTTTGAAGTTTTTCTAGTTTTTACACCAGGGGTAGGGGGTGCTTTGGCTAAATAATATTTCTGGATTATTATTATTTTTCTTAATTCAATTGTTTGTTGCCATTGTTACTTTTGCATCTATTTTTATGGATTATTAGTTCGTCCAGGAATCTAAAAAATAAAAAAATTATGATTCAAATTATATAAAAGACAAAACAATCCAAAATAAACAGACTTTTTGGATTATTTTTGTCTTAATCATTTTTTAAAGTTTGGTTCATATTTTCTTATTTTCCTAATATCTTTTTTTCCGACAAATCAATGATCCACAAAGAAATGATGCAAAACTAACAAATATAAAAAAAAATAAACAAAGACAAAAAAAAATACAACATGATATGCCAGAACACCCCTAAGCATTCATATTAATCATTAATGGGAGGAATTACAAGGTTACAAGGTAATACCATTGCCTAAAAGAAATTTTCTAACGACAATTAGTAGAACATAGAGTTTAGGTTGCTTTTGTCTCTTCCGATCCATAGAACATAGACAGTAATAGCAATAGAGTATTATTTATTTGTCTTTTGACTTTTTAAATTCTTTGTTGCTGGAAAAAAAAAAAAAAAGAAAAACTATCAAATGTGATTCAAGCAGATGAAAAGAAATGCTTGTGGACACTTTTGTAATTAAAGGAACTTAATTGTGTATTGGAAAATAATAATAATAATAATAATAATAATAATAATAATAATAATAATAATATAATAATAATAATAATAATAATAATAATAATAATAATAATAATAATAATAATAATAATAATAATAATAATAATAATAATAATAATAATAAGTTTGGCAGTACAGATGCATAACATTTGTGTAGTTATATTTTCAACATAGCTATACTCACAAATCTGCAAATTGATAGATGGCTGAAATGTGATAATTGGTGGTTGGAATAGTTGAAAATAGAGGGTATTTTTGTTATTTCATATTTAAACTAACGGTGTTTAGGTGAAAAGTTAACAGAAGGGGAATCTCAACAATATTTTCAAAATTAAGGTAGGGCAGTGCTATTTCAGAAGCCTCAAGAGAAGTCTCTGTATTTGTAAGAATCCTCAGGGGAGGTCAGTGAAATTTACCAAACACTATAAAGAATAATAATTTAAAAAAAACCGCATAAAAAAATAGAATCTGGGGGAGGTGTTGTGCATCTGGGTGCTTTGCACCGTGCTGTGCACAGTGGCGACTCTAGGAGTTTGAAAGCGTGGGGTCATTTATAAACATCAAATACCTTTACCAACCATAAATCAAAGAAAATATCACAGTAATGGCTAATAAAAATTTTGTTTTAACAAAACTCACATTTAAAACTCAACCTAATAAGCAAAAGATATCATCAAAAGACATAAAACAGTTTTCTCCAAAAAATAAATAAATCTACACAAGCTTCTACGATTGAATTTGACGCGGTCTCGAGTTCTGAAATACTGTCAAATAATTCCTCCGTCCCAAGTTGTTGCTTCTGTTTCACTTTTTGAACCAGTCAAACAATTATCTATATTTTATAATATAATTTTTCTATGATTTTAAAATATGAGTTTGATAAAATTAATTGAGATCTATTAAACAACATTCATATTAGATATATAAATCATTATATGTCAGACAATATGAACAATTTTTTGAGAGGTCTCAATTAATTCCCAAATAGTAACTAGGGATGGAGGGAGTACTTTCTTAGCAAAATAGATCAACCTCTCCATATCTAAAGAACAAAACGAGTGACTCGAATTCAAACAAGGCACACAAAGAGGCGGGATGAAAGTTGAGAAATTACCCAGTGGTGTCAGCCCTAAATTTATGGGGGTTCATTTATGAATTTCCTAAAAAAAATCAATATAGTAGTAGTATTTTTTTTTCTGCCGTGGGGTCGGTTGACCCCCCTATTTTACCTTTGGCGTCGCCTCTGGCTGTGCATCCCTCGGCCATCCGATCGTGTTTTGGACGGCCCGGATGTGTTTTTATTTTCAACTGGTAAATCAAAATTGCCGAACGCATCTAGAATGTCCAAAACATGATTGGACGGCCGATGAGTGCACAACACGGTGCAAAGCACCTGCCTTCATGGTATGTCAAGAGTTTGGGTTTTTAGGTGTTTCATAGGGTTGAACTGGGAGTTTTGTTGTTGCTGGTGGGTTATTCTTTGTTTTGCTTGTAGCCTTTGTCTGTCAGGCTTTGGGTGTTGTTTCTTTTGTTGACTTCTGGTCAACTTGGTCACCTAGTTCCGTTTTGGGTTCTTGGTGACTTTTGGTTGGGTGTCTTTGTATCAGTTCATTGTTTAATATAATTCTCTTTTATTTTCAAAAAAAAAAAATTCTTCACAATTCCACCTGTTTATTACGAGTATTTTCTTGTAGAGGACGCCAAAATTCAATTCATGAAGCAAAACCGTACAAAATGAGAAAAAAATGTTAGGAACACAATAGTTCGGACACAACCCCGAACACAACTCTTTACATGCACTTAGTTCTCATACACATTTATTACGCTGAATTTATGTGTATGTGAGGACGTTGCGTCCGGATAATTGTGTTCCTATTATTATTATTATTACTCTAGAACGAGTAGCTAAATAAAACCAAACTCCTCCTCAATTATGAAACTAGCAAAATCTTCTACGTAATTTTTGTTCCCGCCAATGACGACAACTTCAATGACCGTTACTCCAATAACCAAAACGTTGTACCCGCGCAAACTAACCATATATTCTCGTACAGAAATTCACTGAATTTATCCCAAGCACTCTTTTGGAATACAGTCACAACGTTTCCGGCCACCCCATAAATATGCACCACAGTACTCTCTCTCTCACACACACACACACACACTCTCTCTCTCTCTCTCTCTCTCTCTCTCTCTCTCTCTCTCTCTCTCTCTCTCTCTCTCTCTCTCTCTCTCTCTCCACAGACACACAGAAAAAAACACACCCACACACAATGGCTGGTTCCACACTGAACCCCAACGCAAAGCCATGGAACCCTGCCGTGGATTCTCCAGAGCAAAACCGATCCCTCTACATGACCTTCTCAAATGGTTTTCCGCTATCGGAGTCCCAAATTCACCGTTTTTTCATGGCACGGTATGAGTATACCCGTTCTACTTGATTAATTATTTGTTCATCCACTCCATTGCACTGATAATTAATTCTACGTTGTTGTTACGGTTGCGAACATGTATTTTTCGGAATGTCACTGCCACATCACTCCAATTAAATATTTTCTATCAGAGTGATCAAAGACGGCTCTAGAAATTTTTCCAAGGGTGTTCATAAATTCTTATGCTCTACTTCCTTTATAAATCACAACTAAATATAGACACAAAAATTTCCATTAATATCAACAATGCCACCCAAAAACAACGGATAAAATATATTAAAAATGCCCTCGATAAATTTTCATACTTTGAAACCACTGCATAATAGAACTATAGAAGTAGTCTCTATTTTTTTTTCTCAGTACCAGAGAAGAATCGAAGAACAGACTGGAAGTCTGTGTACGCCTTTCCCCCTTTCCCATGCCTTTCTATTTGGACTTTAGTTTTTTGGTTTCAATTTGAACTGAACTTGGTTTTATTATTGGCCGAAGTGTTCAATACTTGGGCTTTTTTATTATGCAAGATGTTTAATTTATTAGGGCTGGGTCATGGGTGTTCAATTTAAGTGGGATCATGTGTTCAACAATGGGCTACCCTAAAAATTCTACATGTATTCTAAGAATTTTTTTTTTGGGTAGTCATGTGACCATCCATAGTTACATGTGCAACCGCGGCGCCGCCCCTGAGAGTGATGATGTTTCTCTTCACATTTTAGGAATTCAAGAATTTTGTATATGTTTTTAGTTTTACAAATACACATTGGTGTAGTAGCGCGCATGCATGCATGAATCTTGATATATGCACACGTCGAAGCATTTCTTTATATCCCAAGTGAGGAAAAATGTTTTGAAATAAAAGTAACACCCAAAAAAATCCCCATACACATTTAGGGAATAATAACAATAATTTGGTGATCAAATTTCTGAAATTAACTGTGATCTCGGTATCGTATATGAAATTTCTAACAATGTTTCGTACCATATAGATCGTTACGATATCAATTTAGAATAGCTGATGTTTCTTTAGTAATCGAGTAATCAACGATGTGAACAGGGGGTTCGGGGCGTACATTCAAAAGATCGATATTCACCAACCAAGGGACATTGCATATCCGTTATTCGGGAAGATCACCTTCACACATTTGTGGGTGCCAATGATCATACTGAATGGACGGGCGCAGGTGAAGTTCTGCATCGACGGCCGCACTGTTTGGTGCAAGAAGTACAATCGCAGGGCTAATACCGTGGCTTGATTTTGCAATATGGAGTATGTTGCTAGCTAGAGGGCATGTCTCTAGCAATAATATGTTCCTTCAGGAAATATTGAACCTTATCTTTAAATATTTTGTTTTTCATGTATGACACATGTTTATTTATCGATCTGGATTTTCTCTTAGCAGATGATGGTATCTTTGCTTATTTTATTTATGGCTATATTTTGTTGTGTTTTATTCAAAAAGCATGTTTTTAGATTGAGTGAAATCCACAATTTTCATTTGGAAATTGATATTCGCACTCCCAATTTTGATGCAGGCGCTCCAAGTTACAGTAGTTTTCCAAAATTACCCTTTTGCAAGTTCTATAATTTACTTCAGACACTCCAAAAAACCTTTACTCTCCTCCTTTACTTCAGACACTCCAAAATAGCAGATAGTTTTTTTTCTTTTTCTTAATCAGAAAAAACTGATAGTTGTTCAACTCTTTTTACTGCATGTCACTGAATTGCCTACTTCCATATGTAATGTTTCCTTGATAGAGTCTTTATGCTATTGTCTCTATGTTCTGCACCATGACAACCTAGACAAGTGGTCTAAGACCTATGATTGTAGAACCATCCTTTTGTCCAAGCAAAGTCTCTTGGGAGTTCTATTACTTTTCCTCTCAAGAGTTCTCATAACTTTGGTAATGTGTTTTGTTTGTCTCACTATGGGTTTAAAATGTAGATTTGCAGTCGTGATGAAGATTTTGACGGAAAAATGGTAGATAATGAGTACGAAAGTATGAAGATCTTGTGTTGCAACCGTTATGAATATTTTGCAGCATCAACATTTCCAATTGTGTGTTGTTTATTGTGGAGAATTCTAGCAATGTTTAATTTTTTTTTTGTGTGTGTGCAAAGTGGCGTGAAACAATTTGACATAGATGCATGTTTAATGTTTGGAACCTAATGTTTATGTTGTGGATGTTTAATGTTTGGAGCCTAATGTTAATGTTTATGTTTAGAACCTAATGTTTGGTTCATTTTTCCTTTTGGAGTGCCTTAGTAAATGAGGAGATAATTTGGACGTGGAGTGCCTCCGGTGATTTTTATATCTTGAAAAGGTTAGTTTCGTAACTTTATTAAATTTTGGAGTGCTTGCATAAAAAAATGGAGCCCCAAAATCAACACCCTTTTTATTTTTATCTCTAAAATTTCTCTCCAATATTTTCTTTCAATTCCTCAAGCTTTAAATTTTAACAAAATACGTTCCGTAGACTTTGGTACTTCAAAATGGAGTTATGGATCTCTAAAATGGAGAATGATTTCTCAAAAGTGGAGATACTCTACCTTATTTCTTCAAAATAGAGATTTGAATATCATTTGCACTTTTTTTTTTAATGTATCTCTTTGTAAATAGATATAACTTTCAAAATATAAATCCATTTCTTACGAAAATATATTGCACCATTGGCATCATCTTGGTATTGTCTTTCTAATGAGACCCATATTCATAACGACTAAAATTTTAAATGGTTGATTATAAATCCATTTCTTACCAAAATTGCACCATTTCCCTGTTTCTGTTAGCTCGTTAGCATAGTAATGGTTCTCCCAGAGAGCTAGTAATGTGGCTTAGACCCTGAGCTAGTAATGCTTAAGCACCAACAACTTCCCCCCAAAATACCAAGGGCTGCCTCCAGCAACTTACCAAGCCCTTCATCATGTTCAAACAGGAAGACAAAATCCCCCTTTGTCGGTGCGAAAAAGAAACCTACTTATTTTGGCTTAAAATGCCTTTTGTTTTTTTGAGTTTCAAAAAGTCACTTGTTTTGGGCTAATAAGTAACTTCTACAACATTTTAGGCCAAAATAAGTCAAAAAAAACTTTTTCCTTTTTCCCCTAGTAAGTAAATATATATATATATATATATATATATATATATATATATATATATATACGGAAATTTTCTTATCCACTCCTCCCGGATTTAAGAAAATTTGTGTTTTTTTTGTGTTGCAAATTGTTTTTGGAAATATATATATACACTCAACTTTTTAGGCCAAAATAAGGGAAATTCTTGTCCAAAAAGTACCCTACTTAGCAGTTTGCCCCGCTTCCCATAGACCTAAGCCTCCATGAGATTATTACA
This sequence comes from Vaccinium myrtillus, assembly GCA_016920895.1. Classification (NCBI taxonomy): domain Eukaryota; kingdom Viridiplantae; phylum Streptophyta; class Magnoliopsida; order Ericales; family Ericaceae; genus Vaccinium; species Vaccinium myrtillus. The sequence goes on from CM029276.1 coordinate 14,041,659, forward strand.
TGTTCAAATCTCAATGGAGGTCAATCATCTCAAACCTTGGGGGCACTGGAAGCTTACGCCTGGCTATTACCTATAGGTTTCCAGAATTAGTCCAGATGCGCGAAAGCTGGCTCGGACATCTAGTTATAAAAAATAAATAAATAAATTTAGAGTGATGATCAATTTGGTGAAATGAATATTGTTGGCCAAATGGATCACTTGTGGAATACTCTTAAATGTTTCAGTTAGTTAATTAATCTGTAATTTTGGGTTCAAATCTTATTTGGGTTCAATCATGTCACAGAACAGTTGAATGGATTAATTAATTATCATACCCAATACAGATAGCATAGAAAAGTTCATTTTACAATCATATTTATTATTTTTGCCATTGAAAATCATCAAATTATTGTTTCCATTTCTGCAATGAT
>CM029276.1:14043068-14108685 GCA_016920895.1 Vaccinium myrtillus
AATGATGCTTAATATTGAAATTTTATAGCTTTTAGAAGTTAACTTATCTTTTTTTGGGTCATGAAATGCATAAAGGGCTCTATAACAATAACAAAAAAAAAAACCCACGATTAAAAGTTTCTCATTTCTTTGCTTCTCTTGTTAGGTTTATTTACAAAAAGAATCCAATAAAACACCAAAAAGAATATAAAAAACTCATCAGAAAAACATGTTAAAAGCTTAAACACTTTACAATTCTACCTGTTTATTATTTTCTGAAGGCAGAGGTCAAAATTCAATTCATGAGACAAAACCGTATAAAATGAATACCTAAATAAACGATCATAATCTCCTAAGGACTCCCTCACGGATCTCCTCCGTGAGGACCACCCCTTTTTGGATTTTACGGACCAAATTTCAACGACCTGAATCGCTCAATGTGTTTAAAACATGTTTTCCAAGGCCAACGCGAGGAATCGCCAAAAATAATTACCCGAAAGGGCTTCATCCGAGCAGTTTTTCATAATAACCGTACTTATACAGTTTATCGAAAAATGCTCGAATGAAGCCCTTCCGGGTATTTTTTTTGGCGATTCCTCGCGTTGATCCTTAAAAACACGTTTTAAACACATTGAGCGGTTCAGATCGTCGAGATTTGACCCCAATCCATGAGGTCCTCACGAAATTTTAATGAAGGAGTCCTCATTAGATCATCCTCCCCTAAATAAAGGCAATGGCTACAATATACACCAATTAAAAGTCTTTATAGCACTTATTGTATGATCTATATCATGTCACCTCATGGCAATCGTAACAATTTTTAGTGTCTCGTACGTAGCTTTTATATTAAAAATTTGAAATTTTTCAGCAATATGAGTTACAACATTTTTTGTATGATTCATAACATTTTGGTGCGTCTCGTACAACTTTTCTGCAAAAAAAAACTTAACTTTTTATTTATGAGAGGTAGTTGATCACTTGATCCGTAACATTTTTAGCTATGCGTACGATACACACCCAAATAGGGATGTCTATTACTCCCTCCATCCCAATTTAAGTGCTCCCTACGGCTATGCGTGCTTTTTTAAAACTCTTGTAGTTTTCATTTTATATTGTATTTTATATGCAATATATATATTATTTGATAGATCTCAATTCGTTCTATTAGAAAAAAATTTAAATTTTTTTGAAAACATTACAAATAAAAAGATTTAGACGTTTGAAAATGATACAGATATTCGTAGGGAGCATTTAAAATGAAACAGAGTTTTTCAAACGTCTATTTGTATGGAGTATTTAAAATGAAACAGAGGGAATATAACATTTCCCCATAATAAAACCAAAACAACCTAGTGAATTCCTTTTCTAAGTAATTTTTGTTCCCGCCAATGACGACACGCTTCAATGACCGTTACTCCAGTAACCCAAACGATGTACCCACGCAAACTAACCATATATTCTCCTACAAAAATACACTGAATTGATCCCAAAACACCCTTTTGAAAAACAGTCGCAACGTTTCCACCCCATAAATATACACCACACTACACTCTCACAGACTCACACACACACACACACACACTCTCTCTCTCTCTCTCTCTCTCTCTCTCTCTCTCCACAGACACAGAAAAAAACACACAGCAACACACAAAATGCCTGGTTCGGCACTGAACCCCAATGCAAAGCAATGGAACCCTGCTGTTGATTCTCCCGTGCAAGACCGCTCTCTCTACATGACCTTCTCAAATGGTTTTCCGCTATCCGAGTTCCAAATTCACCGTTTTTTCATGGCACGGTATGATTATACCCGTTCTACTTGATTAATTGTTCATCCACTCCATTGCACTGACGGCGTGTTACGGAATGATAATAATTTAATATGGTGATGAAATTTCTGAAATTAAATCTCATCTTAATAGGTATTGGGTATGAAAATGAATTAACTTCAATATTCCAATATTATTTTCGTGAATCTATTTCATACTTAGTTTTTCTGTAATGTAACTTTTGACATACTTCTTGCACTTGGAACCACGTACGGGTAACTACTTTGATGGTCTAATATTGCACCATGACTTGCAATAGAATTCGGAAAAAAAATTTGCGTAAAAAGAAAAAATATATACACTAGAACATACAACTGCACAAGTATAACAATGTTTCGTATCATTAGATTGTTACAATGTCAGTTTAGAATTGCTGATGTTTTAAATCGACAATTTTGAGCAGGGGGTTCGGCCCGTACGTACAAAATATCGATATACACCAACCGAGGGACATTGCTTATCCGTTATTCGGGAAGATCACCTTCAAATATTTATGGGTGCCGTATTTCATACTGAATGGTCGCGAACAGGTGAGGTTCTGCATTGATGGCCGCACTGTTTGGTGTAAGAAGTACAATCGCAGGGCTAATGCGGTGGCTTGATTTTGCGATATGGAGTATGTTGCTAGCTTGAGGGCATGTCTCTTGCTATATTTTCCTTCATGAATATTGAACCTTATCTTTAATTACTTTTTTCATGTTTGACACATGAATGCTTATTTATCTGGATTTTCTGTATGCAGATGATGGTTACTTATTTTATTTATGGTGATATTTTGTTTTGTTTTACTCTCTCTCTCTCTCTCTCTCTCTCTCTCTCTCTCTCTCATGATTTATGATATTCAAAATTTTAGAATGGATTAATGACAAAAATCCGCAGTTTCATTTTTCTAGCGTAAGCACTGTAATGAGGTCAAAGAGGAAGGTACTCTAAGGGTTTCGGAATTAGTCAAAGTGTGTACAAGTTGACCCAGACATCCGTTTAACAAAAAAAGAGAAAGGTACTCGGTCAAGATATTGATCTACTCTCAATTGTGAAAAGCCTTTCACCCTCCACATTTCAACCTTCATGCAATTTTTTTGATGTCTATATTGTTCACTTTTGACAAGTATATTGCGGTGTGGGAAAACTTTACATGCTACAAAATTATCAATAGTTCAATTTTCAACTAAGTAGTAGTATTTTATATTTCTCGTTTCAACTAGTATTGTGACGAACTTGTAAGCTGCTTGACTAAGTGCATCTAGAGTCAAGGGTTAGCCTCTAGCCCGCCCCTATCTAACTATTCAACATATATATTAGACTGAAGAAAGTGGAATGCTAGCACATTGATATGCAGTATTTACTCTCAGCATTTGATTTGGATTCAACCCTCACTAACTACAACAAACAATACTGACTTTCGCTGAGAAAAAAAAAATTAGTTTCTTAAGTTGAGATTGTGGTGAAGAGCTAGATGGGAGTGCATATAGGATGACCATAGTTTATACTTGTAAAACCAATATTAATGTTTTTGTTTTTGGTAATTTAACTTTCATTGAAAGAAAACACTGAGACAAGGATCAAAGGGGCATACCCCTGAAAACATACATCAAAAACAAGCTAGAGGCCAAGACCTCAAGGCTAACAGAGCCTATAGCACAAGCAAGGAAAAAACCTAAACAACAATAGAAGCACCTAGCAGAAAACCAAGCCAGCTAAGAGCTGGAAAAAACAACAAAACAACAGGAGGGATATTCCAACTAAGACATAAAAGCCTATTATCATTTGATCGTTTGATACCTCGCCAAGAACAGATGCAAGCACGCAATCTTGGTAGTGAGATCCAAGACAGTAAGAGGTTTCTGCAGGAAAACCCTCCTATTCCTCTCGCACCAAATATTATAGGTAACACCAGCTATGGACAGTTTAAAAAACAGATCCCAGAAAACCTCCCCTTTCCTGTGATGCAAGGCCCACACAATCTCAGCCATCAAGGTTGAAGTTGGCCTATGGATTTCATTCTTGTGCAAAAAATGTTCCCAAACACTAGTCGAATAAGGACATCCAAAAAACAGATGGTAATGAGTCTCGGGAGCCACAGAACACAAACCAATATTAATGTTGTATTTGAGATAATCGTTTTTATGTTGTTCATGTTTTATTTTTCTTGTTCACAGAAACAAAAACAGTGAGTTTGAAAACAGCAATCATATTTGACTTCGGCGTGGAATTAGTTTTAAAAAAAAAAAAAAAAGCTTGAAGTGTTTCTTAATGAAGGGTTGTTTCAGAAAAATTCTCCTGGGAAACACTATCAGGAAACATTTTGCCTAACAAGTTTCTGTATGTGTATCTTATTTCTCTGTTTTCAAGAGGTAAAACAGCTTTTATTAATGATTCCAAACGCAGCCTAAATGGTAGCGCACTGTGACAAGGACAAAAAAAGGGACTGCAAAGCCAGTAAGCCAATATCATAGTTCTTAAAGAGTTAAACTTCTCATCATAAGTAAAATGCCAACAAAAGAAACACAAACTGCGATTCCAATCCCAATTCTCTAGTTTTACAGGAATAATATACAAAATTTCAATTCAACTCACATGAGCAGGCCTGAAAGTAATTGTAGGTGAAGTGAATATCTCACTTTTTGCAGGGTTCAAAATTAAAGCCCTAAATCTGTGAGCTAGGAGAGGTAAAGAATGGTTAGTGTTTAGAATAATAGAATGAAAGATGGATTTTGTGGGGGTGAAGGAGAAGGCAAACAATAGGGAAGAGATTTAGGCAGTTGTGGACGGCCCACCGGGATTCGGCGCGGTTCGCGTTCGAAAAGATTGATTGTTTGAGTCGCCACCCGGATTTTAGGTCCGAACCCGAGAAACCGATAAAAAGATGACTCATTTACCCATTTGAAAAAGGGGTTTCACTGATCTTGACAAAACCAAAGATTTCTCGGATTCGGGGGTTTGGTTACGAAAGGGGAAGGGTTTTACGGCACCCCTCTCGCCCGGTCCGTGAACCGGTCTCTACTCAATGTTTCATGGGATTTTAAAGAATATTCGAAATTCGATTTGTTCACAACATAGGGAAATTGGGGATGGGAACCACTTAAACAATATAAACATGAAAGATATACTTAAAGTGGATGATTGTGCTTGATGATGAATGATGATGATGATAATAAACGAAATTATTACAAATATTTACAAAGAAATGAGAAATTACAGAAATTATATGACAATTCCAGAAAGTACAAACATTGAGGCCCAAACAAACTGTTTTGCAAACTGGATTCTAGAATAGGGGTTGAGCGCTCAAAGACATAGGCTTGAGCGCTCAAACCCTTCAAACTAGCTTAAGCGCTCAAGGCCCATGGCTTGAGCGCTCAATCCAGTTCCAGGCTTCTGTGATTTTAATCTCTTTTAACAGCTTCTCTTCTCATTCTTTACAGGATCAACGTTGATCAAACATTTTTTTTTTCAAGGAAATCAGACAAAGTAAACGGATTGATCCTTAAAAGAATGGGAAAAGAGAAGAATCCCCAAAGATTTGCAAGAAAAGGCTTTTGAATGGGGAAGTAAAAGAGAAATCCAGACTCTAAACACTTATGGTAACAACACCTACACATTATTAACAAGCAAGTCCGTGGTCCATCATCGAAACAACAAATAATCAACACAACTGCCCAAGAACAGCTTGAGCGCTCAAGTTAATGACCTTGAGCGCTCAAGCCATAAACTGGCTCTCTGATTTCTGACTAAAAAGGATGATCAATGATTCTCAGGACCTTAAACATTTCGAACAAGAGTAAAGAAAGAAGATCCGATCCACATTTTTGCATTTAAAATAGAATTTTACAAAGAAATTGGTCTTTGATCATCATAATGTAGTTAACAAATGTTCATGCATGTGTTTTGGAAATAAAGATAGGCTGTTTTGAGAGTCACATGAACACAGATAACCATTAAACAATGATCAAAGCCAAGAAATGGTACGAAAGTTTGCAAAATAGAAATTATCCAGAACTGGGCTTGAGCGCTCAAGACCTGAGGCTTGAGCGCTCAACCCCTGTTACAACAGCAGATTTGAAAACTCTTTCTAAACCATTTTAGACCTTTGTGAGTTCAATACAAGTACAAAGAACTTGCTTGAACTCACTGGTCCTCCTCAGATGAACCAAAACAGTGAATTCATCACATGTTTACTACCTTTTCGGAAATACTTGTGGTTTGAAACTTGATTCAGGACTTGTCGATGGAAGATTGTGGATGATATGGCTTATATTGTAGCCGAATTGGACAATGTATGTGGTTAATCGATGATCAAAGACTCAATTTTGGACTTGAAGAGTGGTATCTGTAAGCGGTTTTAATGGTAGAAGAATGGTATTTGTAGAGAGAGAGAGAGATGATCGACTTTCTGAGAGGCTTATGGACTGGAGTATGAAAATGGTTAACCTCCAAAACCGGGGGTGGAGGGTGGATTTTATAGAGTGAGTGGGAGGGAAGAGAGGAGAGATAAAGAGTGGGTTTTTGTATTTGGGAGTATTTTTTGTGTATTTCTGGAGTTAGTGGGGTGTATTGTACGTATAGAGATCGTATAAGATCATCCCCAGACGCTCCCATGCAGAAAATCTCATGATTAGATATTCTGCAGGTTGCTGACTGGATCAGAGTTGAGCGCTCAAAGCCATGGGCTTGAGCGCTCAAGGAGCTTTCCCTGGGTTGAGCGCTCAAAGCCGGGGGCTTGAGCGCTCAAGGTGCTTGATGGCAAATTCTTTGGCTTGGCTTGGTTCACCCTTTGTTTGGGTTGGTTTGAGTTTATTTTGGTTCTTGCTTGGTTAATTTTGATCAAGTTCAAGTCAAACTCACAAGTTCCAGGTAATCATGATTGGCCCGTTTCATCATTGGAAAAGCTCGGGCGTATCTCGGGTTCAAAATTGTGGTGTCTACAGTTGCCCCTCTTGGATGAGACTCAATGCCATTGCTTTGGTATGAGTGACGTCCAAGATACAGACAACCCAACTTGTTCCCTACAATACACTGCAAGCAGAAAATGATTTAAACGAGCATAAAGCTCTCAAAATGATTTAAACGAGCACGTGGCTCTCAAAATGATTTAAACAAGCATAAAGCTCTCAAAATGATTTAAACGAGCACGTGGCTCTCAAAATGATTTAAACAAGCATAAAGCTCTCAAAATGATTTAAACGAGCACGTGGCTCTCAAAATGATTTAAACGAGCATAAAACTCTCAAAATGATTTAAACGAGCACGTGGCTCTCAGACCGCAGTCAAAATACTTCGCGCGTACGCTAACGCAAATAACAAACAATGATTTAAACGAGCACGTGGCTCTCAGAAAATGATTTAAACGGGCACGTGGCCCTCAGATCGATTTAAACGAGCGCGTGGCTCTCAGAAAAGCAATTGGGATACTTCATACGTACGCTAACACAAAACATACGTACACAACACGCTTCGATCTAGCACGATCAAATACTAAGATTTAAAATCCCGGATGAACGAGGATTCAACCGATTGGGACTAACGAGTCCAAGGTACACCAACAAAACACAAGGGATGCCAGAAATGCCCTTGAAAAGCTTGCAAAAGAAGCCAAAAACCCATGCCAGAATTGTCCTTGAGCGCTCAGGGAAGCCCCTTTGAGCGCTCAACCCTACTTTGAGCGCTCAACTCCAAAGCATTGAGCGCTCAAACCTCGATTTGGTCCTCCAGCGCTCAAAGAGTCCAACTTAAGCGCTTGAACCCCTGAACGGGGACGACGGTTCAGAATCGTAACGTTCGATTCACCTCTGATTTTAATCCCGATCAACCTTCAAAACGTTTCACAAATTCCAGAGATCGGATTCTTACACCCCTCAGGCGATTCCGAATCCAATCCAAGCATTTCTCACTCAAATTTCGATCCCAATCAAAAACCCCCAATTTCTAGGGTTCGCCCACACAATTCTTGGTCAAAATCCGTTCGATTAGGGCTCGGTTTTAAGGTTTTGATCGATTTCCATGGAGGAAACAAGTGAAACACGATCTCCGGTGGTCTCGCCGACGGTGGAGAGAGACGGTGGCAGCACCGTGGCTTCGCCACCACCGAGCTCGAGCGCTCAAGGCGGCTTGCAGGAAACAGGGGTGGGTCCCACAGTGACTGGGACACCACCCACGGTTACAGAGACGACGGGGAGAGATGGAGAGGGAGAGGGAGAGAAGGAAAGGGGGGAAGATGGCAGTGGTGGTGGTGATCTGGAGGTCTCCGGTAGCAGTGTGGATCCAGCCACCAAGGCAACGGTGGCTAGTGGTGATGGTGGTGACGGTGACGATAGTGGTTTAGGCGATGGTGAGGATGATAGTGATGGTAGTGATGATGATGGTAGTGGTAGTGATGATGGCGACGATAGTGGTAGCGGTGATGGCGATGATAGTGGTAGCGGTGATGGTGGTGGTAGCGGTGGTGGTGACCCGGTGACGGATAGAGTAGAGGAGAGGAGGGAGGAGTTGGTGGAGGAGAGAGTTGAGGTCCAAGACGTGGACAGTGACGGCAGCAGTGACGAGACGGCTGAGGGTGCCCATTGGAGGATAGAGCCAAGATCCAGTCAGCGGCCTAGCGAGGGGGATAAGGGGAAGGCGGCGATGATTGGTGGAGAGCCAGCGACTCAGGGGCAGGGTAGTAGGCCGTCGGCTCAGGGTCCAGTTGGGATCTCTCGAGGGGATTACCTTGAGCACGCGCCGCCGGAGGTAGTGATGGCGGCTGCAGTAGATGCCCCGGGGATTTTGGATGTGGCTAGGGCGGCCGTGGTGGAGGTTAGAGAGAGAGAGGCGGCGATGCTACGGGAGGCCGCCGCTGAGGACGAGGCGGCGAGGGCCTTCTGTGAGGAGTTTGAGTCAGAGGAGGCGGCGGAGGCGGCTAGGCGACAAGCCGAGGAGGAGGAGAGAGCGGCTGGATGGAGGGTGACGGTGGTACAGGCTGCCAGACACTGGTTGAGGAGAGGGAGGCCAGCTTTCGACGCGGCGACTTACGCCCCACCGTTGCACCTCTTCGTGCCTTCCGCTGCAGACGATTATACTCCCCAACGGGAGTTGTACTTCGGAGAGGAGGTGCTACTGGACCCCGAGGTCCATCTCTCGACAGACTGCCTGACGGTACACTTGTTTTACTCTCTTGCTTATTGCTTTTTGCGCACCTTTAGTAGTTAACAAACCTGATTTGCATTGAATGATTGAATTACTGCATGATTGATGACTGGTTTTGAATGATAGATCGGACTAACGCCTTGATTGCTTGTTTGTTGGTTGATTGTGTGCAGAGAAACTTGAGTTTGAAGGCTCACGGGGGGATGGGTTCCAGCTGGGAGATCTACCAGCAGCTGCATGTCTCGGTGAGGACTCTGGTGGATCTGGCGGGGTTCGGGAGGTTCATCCCGACTCTCACGAGCACACAGCACGACCATGCCGTGGTAACGGCGTTGGCCGAGAGGTGGAGGGACTCTACGAGTTCTTTCCATCTCGTTATTGGAGAGGCGACGATGACCCCGCTGGATTTCTCAGCGATCACGGGGTTGAGGGTAGGAGGAGACCCGATCCCGTTCGACTCGGGGATTGGCGGAGACGTCGCTGCACTGCGGTGGTTCTTGGGCTTTGTGCCCAACAAGGAGGGGGAGACAGCTACATACGGGCAGTTCAAGCTGAAGGGATTGGGCGAGCCGACTGACGATGAGGATGCAACACAGAAGGCGAGGTGCTACTTGTTATACCTGTTTGGGGCTTCACTGTACCCAAACAGGCGTAACAGGGTGCATCTCTCCTACCTCGGGGGGTTGAGGGACTTCACAGTTGCGGCGAGGTACAACTGGGGAGGGGCGGCACTCGGGAGTTGCTACGCGTTCATGAACGCCGTCTCAAGACGGAAAGGGACTAGCATCTCCGGGCTGTGGAGCGTCTGGGAGGTAAAACACAAATGCTTTTGATTTAAATTACATGCAGGCATTTCAATGTTCACGCTTGATTGACTGACTCGTTTATTGCTTTGACATGCAGCTTTGGGCTTACGAGGTGCTGGGGTTGCACCCCCCGGAGACACGGCACCCGGATCCGGACGTCATTCCCCGAGCACTGTGCTGGGGAGAAGGCTTCCGTTACGGCGGCTCAGCGCGAGGGAACATCCACGTTCTCCGTGCTTCGCTAGACAGGTTCTGCTTCCTTGGTAAGAATCAATCTCTCACACGTATTCAATCTTGCTTTCGATTCGCTTTCAATCGTACACTTGATTACTAATGCTTGAACAACTTTTCACAGGTCCGCTGGAACATATGGGATGCTATCGACTCGGCCAGCCTTACTTGGCTCGAGCCGGAAGCTCACGAGGGGAGGGTTTTGCTCGAGTGCCGGTATGGCTGGTTAAGTATCTTGGCGACAGGGTAGTACGCCCCGGTCGATCGACACGGCCGCGAACCACAGTGCCGGGGCGCCTTCCTCCTCGGGCGCCGATGACGTCTCGGTATACACCGGCGAGATCGGCGTTTCGACGCCCGACCCGGACTTGAGCCAAGCACTGCGTCCGGCCTTGAGCTACGATGATTACTTCAAGAAGTACTTGGTCGGTTCGGCCGGAGTCGGAGGAGTGGAGAGACAAGGTTGAGGAGGAGAAGGTCGCGGGCGGGGCCTCACTGGAGGGGTAGCCGGGCGAGGATGCGCACCCCAAGTGGTGGGTGCACGTTATTTCGCAGGGGGGAGAGCGGGGATATAGACATCCCGAGGCCACCACCGACTTCCCGCGACTCTCGGCACCGGTAAGAAACACTCTACTTATTCAGATTTGCATGTTTTGATTATGAATGACCAAATGCACTTTGATGATTCAAACTTCGACTTGCTTGCGAGGTTTCACGAGACGGCGCGAGACTTTACACGAGTAGAACCAAGGACTACGCGTCCCGATTCACCGCCTTATTGCCGGGAAGAAGTCACTATCCGCCGGGAGGGTGAGCCGGCACCTCCCACTCTCCCGGGCCTTCTCGCCCGAGAGTTGCACCGGTATGTAATTCATATTGCTTGCATTTTGGATTTCTTGATTATACTGTACTTGATTCCTTTTTCTGTTTGCTTGATGATGCGATCGCTTATGTATACGAAAGAGGCCCCATCTTTGGAGTGGACGGCCCTGGAGATATGACCGTGAGGCTCGGGCGTTCAAAGATGGCGGCGGCGGCGCCCCGAAGAGGAGAGACGGAGATCATTCCAGCCGGAGAGTGGAGGTAGTTACGAGGGATAGTAGAGACGAGCTCGGCGATGACAAAGGCGTCGATGATGCTAACTACCCCGCTTCCCAGGGCGCAGAGGCAATGCGGGGAGACGAGGCCGAGAGCTCGGACGAGACGATGGATGAGTCGAGTAGTACATAGTAGACATAGAGTAGTTTTAGAGTTTTGCTTTTGCTTTTCTTCCTTTCTTTTGATTGGGCTGCGTGCCCACGATGAAGCCAGTGGATTGGGCTGCGTGCCCCGGCTGGCTGCTGATTTTTGATTGGGCGTTGTGTGCCCCGGTATGATAGTGATGATACTTGGTTCGGCGTCTTGCTTTTCATGGATTTTGATCGGATTATACATGATTTGTACTTTCATTTGTTCATCGTATTATTTTCTGCTTTTGATTTTCAGATGAACAAACCTGTTGTAGAATGTACATAACTTATCCACAAAATTTTGAATCCAAATATCCAAGATCAAAGCTTAAAACTTGACTTTAAAGAAAAGATCACATGTTCGAGAATTTGGACGAAACATGATTATTCGAGTGTATGTTCAACCGGAAACAGTGTTTATATACAAACATGACTTGACATACTTCTCGTATGTAAACAAACTATACAAATCAACAAAACAACCTTTGAACGGAATTTGATGTTCATAAGGCATATCTGAAAATGAAAATGCTTGAGCCTGTTTAGATGTGATGGATTGCCACGCGGTCCTCTTGACCCAGTCATAAATGACATAAATACCCCTACGATCATATCCATTTAGCAAGGACATCCCCTGAGACATTTTTGATACGGTGATGGTCGCCACTCCAATGCTTAAGTTGACCGTTGATACCCCAAAACCTTGCAGGATCAAAGAAATGCCTCGGGAACCGCCCCGACAAGTCACAAACACTCGTTGACACATGCCTTGATGATTGGAAATAGCTAACAAGGCCAAGAAAATGATCTGGATGTCCAATGGCCGCTTTATTGTTCCAAACTCTTTCATATACGTATCCCGTGTCCGTGCACGTATCGGCTTGTTAACTCGTGAAATGGGACGCTCCGTGAAGTCACAAATGTCCATTGAGACTTGGCCTGGGTGTTGGTTAAGGGTTGGAAGGCTTAGAATAGGTTTCGGGCATCAAACGGGCCAAAAGTGCAAGCACAAATGCTTGTTTATTGCGTACGCAGGCCTTGAGCGCTCAATGGGGTTTGAGCGCTCAAACTCAGCACCTTGAGCGCTCAAGGTGGTTTTAGGGGGTTGAGCGCTCAAGCCATGGTCCTTGAGCGCTCAAGGTCTGTTCTGGGCAGATTAATAATGTTGCTTCCCAATGCTTTTTTGGACCCTTTTGCATGATTTCTTCTGCCCCAAATGTCTTTTTGCTCTGCTATAACATCTCCCAAGCTTTGAATATCACCTTCCCGAGGTCTTTTTACACTTTTCCCACAAATGCCATGCATTTCCAATGTATTTTCAAATTTTCCAACAAAAACACTTTGGAAATATATACTTGACCATCTTGAAAATGTAATCTTTGATTTCCAATGTTGCATGACAAATTTGTAAGGTTCCTCCCAAGTCCCCTATAAATACCATCCATGATCAAGCCTTTCCTACACACCATTTTCACATCAAATTTCATTTCCTACTCCACACATCTTTCTTATCAATCCTTCTATAGCTTCCTATGGCTGCCCTCGACCCTTCCGTTATCAACACTTGGGTTGCTAGCTTTGAAAACATCGATTGGTTCAACTTCCGGGGTCTAGGCCTCAACGCTCTTCGCTACCTCCATACATTTCCCGTTCGTCAAGACATCTTGCATGCCGCGGTTCGTTGTTGGGATTCGGAGCTCCATGTGTTCCGTTTTGGCTTGCAAGAACTTTGTCCAACCGTTGAGGAATTTCAAGCTTATCTCGGCGGTCGTGCTTTTGCCGATCCCGTCATTCCACCCATTCGTCAAAACTATGCCGACATCCTCAGTAGGAAGCTTGGTCTTGGGAATGGTGTTGCGCGCTTCTTGATTCGCAACGAGACCCTCAATGTTCTTCGTCTCTTTGCGGATTACGGTCCAACAGGCGACCTTCTAGATTTTACTATTCAAAACCGACGCATGTTTGCACTCTGCATGTGCCTCTTGGCACTATATTTGTTGGTCCCAAGTGATGGCCATCCGAGTTCTGCCATTGTCGGGGTTGCTGCTCAGATTGAACAGCGAAGGGATGTGGTTCCTTTGGTTTTGGCTGAGACGATCATGGGCTTGGATGCGGTTAAGGCTGGAAGGACGAATTCACTTGTCGGGAGTCCACTTTTGCTCCAGGTTTGGTTTATTTGGTTCGGATGTTTTGGTTTTGGGGGACTATGGTTGCTTGGCTTGGTTTTGACTTTGGCTTGGATGTTTTGGTTTTGTAGGTATGGCTATGTGACAAGGTTGGGCTTTTGAGGGAGCCGGCGGGTGATTGGGTTTATGATCCACAGACTTGGGTGAGCAGGCCATTTGTGCATGATGAGGTTGACGAAGATGAATGGTTTGACTTCTTCAGGTCACTAGGGGAGGATCACATCACTTGGCGGTGCCATTGGTTGCCTTTGCCGGACATGACGGCCAATCACATGGGCGACACATGGGTGATTCTGGCGGGTTTGCAAGGGTATGCCTACTATTTTCCACAACGTATCCTCCGCCAATATCGCATCCGTCAAGAAGTGGAGTACTCAGTTCCTGCCACTTTCAGTCTTCCCACTTTTAGGCATTCCGTCCTTGAGCACTACCGTACTTCTTGGAGAAATAGGATTCTTTGGGCTCCTGATCCCTACCCCACTATTTATTTGAATGGACATTACATGGATTGGATGAGAGGGCAAATGGAAACACGACGCTGAAGAAATCAACGCAATTCGACTCTCGACTCACTAAGCTGTTTCCCAAAATAAATGGTGCATTTTTTTATTTTTTTTAATTTTTTTTTTATTATTATTTTTATTATTATTTTTTTTTATTATTTTTTTTTTTTATTTTTATTTTTTGAAGGCTTCTCAGTTTATGTAATCGAAGAAGTGATTTGAATAAAATTGAACGATGAAGGGTTTCCCCCCTCTTGGTTCATTCAGTTCCATATGCTATCTTCTTTGAAAGCTGTGAAATCATGAACCAACTCATCAGACTTAGACCGAACCCCAAGATAGGGTTGCCTACGTATCCTTTTTCAAGGAATCAGGTCATGGCGTAGTTCAAGAAAAGGTTCACTCGGGTATTAACACTCTCCTTTTTGTGCTCTAAATTTTGCCAAGTACCGCCTTTTCAGGTTTTCGGTCCAGCGAGCTTCTTTTGAATTCTTGCCTTAAAATTTTGCCTAGACTGCCCAGTGTGGGTTTTCAGACTAGCAGGCTTGCTCTAATTTTTGCTTGGGTCGGCTCGCCCTTGCGATTTTCCGCCCAACGAGCATCTCTCAGGGGTAATATCGTTTGAGTTGGTCCAAATTGACAAGATTGCTGAACTCGTTACCATCCAGATCAAGGATCACTGCTGCCCCGCCATCGAGAATGGTCTTGATGATGTATGGTCCTGCCCATTTCGGTCTGAATTTCCCTCGTGGATCAAAAATTGGTGCCCGAATTTCTTTCACCACCATGTCCCCTTCGATCAGATCCCTGGATTTCACCTTCTTGTTGAATGCGCGAGCGATTCTTCTCTGATATCCCTGAATGTGATACAATGCCCGTAATCTCCTTTCGTCAAACAACATCAACTCTGAAAATCTATCGCTCAGCCAGTCAGCCTCATTGATTTCATTTTCTATCATCACCCTTAAAGAGGGCACTTCAAGCTCGATGGGAAGTACCGCTTCCATACCATAAACCAAAGAATACGGTGTTGCCCCTGTTGGAGTTCGGATCGAAGTGCGGTACCCCCATAATGCCAATGGTAACTTCTCATGCCAATCCCTAGATGATTCGATGGTTTTCTCCAGGATATTCTTGATTGATTTATTGGCTGCTTCCACCGCTCCATTGGTTTGGGGCCTGTATACTGTTGACTTGTGAACCTGAACATTGAATTCCTCAAGTACTTCTGCTGCCCTTCCTTTGAAATGTACACCATTGTCCGACACGAAGGCATTGGGAACCCCATATCGGTAAATGATGTTTTGCTTAATGAAATGGGCCACCTGTACTGCAGTCAATGTAGTGTAAGAAGCTGACTCCACCCACTTTGTGAAATAATCAATCGCCACCAATATGAATTTGTGACCATTTGAAGCTGGCGGCGTGATTTTCCCGATCACATCTATTCCCCATACTGAGAAAGGCCAGGGCGTTGCCATTGTATGAAGTTCAGACGGCGGTACATGCATGAGGTTAGCATGCACTTGACACTTATGACATCTCCGCACATACTGAACACAATCTGTTTCCAAAGTTAACCAGAAATACCCTTGCCTCAGAATCTTCTTTGCCATCATTAATCCGCTCATGTGGGGACCGCAGATTCCTTCATGAATTTCTTCCATTACCCTTTTCGTGTCATCACCATGGATGCACAACTTGTGCATGCCACAGTATGATCTTTTGTACAACCTTCCACCGCAGATGATGTATTGTGACGCCAACCTTTGTAACGCTATCCGATCTTTCTTGTTTGCTCCCTCCGGATATTCCCATTTCTCAACCAGATTCCAGATATCATAATACCAAGGCAGACCATCATCAATTTCGCCAACGTTCATCACATACTCATAGGCTGGCCTATTCCTTTGCTCGATCATGATTGGTCTCATTCTTACTCCCACGGGCAATTCCACCATAGATGCCAAGGTAGCAAGAGCGTCGGCAAAATGATTCTTCATTCTCGGGATGTGCGTAAAAGTAACTTGTTCAAATTGATGAATCAGATCGTCGAGGTCTTTATGGTATGGCTTCAACTTTTCTTCTCGTACTTTCCAATCACCGTTGGCTTGGGAAACCACCAGATTCGAGTCTCCAATCACTTCCAATTTCTTTATCCCGATTTCAAAAGCAGCCTCCATTCCAACAATGCATGCTTCGTACTCCGCCTGGTTATTGGTAACCTCGAAATTCAACTTGAAAGAGAGAGGAATATGAGGTCCTTCTGGTGAGACCAACAAGATGCCGATCCCAAATCCTTTCTGATTTGCGGCTCCATCGAAGTATAATTTCCAAACATCCTCTGTTACTGTCATAACACTCTCATCGGGAAACTGGAACTCCGTGTCTTCTGGTCCTTCGATTGGATGATCTGCCAAGAATTCTGCTACTGCCCTGCCTTTTACTGATTTTCGCGTCACATACTTGAGTTCGAATTCAGCCAGCAGAAGCAACCATCGTGCTAACTTTCCGGTGAGTGCTGGTTTCTCAAATAGATACTTGAGGGGGTCCATTCGAGAGATTAACACCACCGAATAAGCTAACATGTAATGCCTTAGCTTTTTGGAGGCCCACACGAGAGCCCAACAGGTTTTCTCCAAAGGTGTGTATCTTTCTTCGGCTCCGACCATCTTCTTGCTTAAATAATACACCGCCTTTTCGATACCTGCTTCACCTTCCTGTGCCAACATGCAGCCCATTGCAGACTGTGTCACTGATAAATACAGAATCAGAGGCTTTCCTGGTGTCGGTGGCGACAGTACCGGAGGACTTTGAAGATACTGCCGGATCGATTCGAAGGCTTTCTGGCACTTGTCTTCCCATTTGAATGGCACTCCTTTCTTGAGCAAATGAAACATCGGCTCGCAAGTTGAAGTTAACTTGGCGATGAATCTGCTGATGAACTGAATCTTTCCAAGAAAACTCCGAACCTCTTTCTCCGTCTTTGGCGGCTCCATTTCCAATATTGCCTTGATTTTCGATGGATCGACTTCAATCCCCCTGGTGGTAATCATGAACCCCAACATTTTCCCTGCGGTGACTCCGAATGTGCACTTTTGCGGATTGAGACGCATCCGGTACTTCCGTATTCTTTCAAAGAATTTGCGCAACGCCGGGAGATGTCCCTCTCTCTCCTTGGCTTTCACAATCATGTCATCCACATATACCTCGACCTCCTTATGCATCATGTCATGTAACAGGGTCGTGGCAGCTCTTTGATAAGTTGACCCTGCATTCTTCAATCCAAACGGCATGACCCTGTAACAAAACGTCCCCCATTCAGTAGTGAAGGTTGTTTTCTCTCGATCTTCTGGCGCCATCAAAATCTGATTATATCCCGAAAACCCATCCATAAATGACAATAGAGCATGCCCTGCCGTGTTATCCACCAGTACATCAATGTGAGGTAAAGGGAAATCATCTTTCGGACTGGCCTTGTTCAAATCTCTGAAATCTACACACACTCTGACTTTTCCGTCTTTCTTTGGCACCGGCACGATATTTGCTACCCACTGCGGATATTCAGTTACCATCAAGAAGCCGGCGTTGAACTGCATGGTAACTTCCTCTTTGACTTTTTCAACCCAATCCGGCCTTATTTTCCTCAATTTCTGTTTTACTGGTTTTGCATCGGGATACAAGGGAATTCGATGTTGCACGATTTCAGGATCGATTCCGGGCATATCTGCATGGGACCAAGCGAAAACATCTTCAAATTCTTTGAGCAAATCAACGAGTAATTTCTGTTCCTCCGAAGATAGCCCGGAACCGATTTGAACCATGCGAGGATTCTCCTCATCTCTCAATTTAATTGAAATTACTTCTTCTTTTATTGGCTGAGCATGCCTTTCATTTTCCCTTTCAATTAGGGACTTAAGTTCTTTGGGTATTTCTCCCTCGAACTCAGTCTCATCATTGTCGGGGTCTACACAATTTATTTCGGGAACAACAAAGTAAGCGAAATCATCATTTATTTCATTAACAAAGCCCCCCGGGGCACAGTACATGGCATCAGACTCAAACTCGAAATAGAAATGACGACGTGGAGGGCCATGAGGCACAAACTCCGACTCATAGCCAAACTCAAACCCTGACTCAGACTCGAATTCTAGCTTAGTGAATGCATTAGTAAATTTTACAACAGGAGTGAAAGTGCAATTCTTGTATTCACCGACTGCATCCACTATTAGCACGCACGGGATCTTCAATGGTTTCTGTCCGAGCATCATCACCTTTGTTGGCTCTTCCTTATCCTTACCTCGTTAGACCGACCTCGTCGAACATCGACATCAAGATCCCACCATCCAAGGCTTCCGTCAATCTCTTTGAGGTCTTTCACCAATTTCGACCTTTTCATGTTCGTCTTCACTATCCCAAGCATCATTAGCAAAGATCTCGAACCCGGGTGCACCTCTCCACTTATTTCATTTACGAACGGCTCAGCCGGGCCGTGATATGGTGCATTTGACCCTTCCCCAACAAAGCGGATCCGACGGTTTGCACTCTCACGGCTCTATTGGCTCTCCCTTTTTGCATCTCTTTCAATGTAGGTTCATATCCTAACCCGTAACGGCCTCGTTGAGAAGGGAAATCTGGAAACTGAGCCACTCCCTGACGAGTTCGACCTAAACCAGTGCCTGGCAGATAAGACATCCTTCTCATCATCTCGAGAGTCAGTGGGTGCTGATTGAAAAATCGTCATCTATACGAAGTGTGAACACACCACCGGATGTATCAAAAGCAAAGCCCCCAAGTCAACATCATTTTCGTCGTGCATGATTTCTAACGAGAGGAGCATTATCTTGACATGAGGGCGAATGCCTCAGATCTCCGTAGAGGCAAACCGTCCCACTTTCCAAGCCAAGTAGAACCTTTTGATGCAAGGTGGGCCAGGCTGCCATGATATCGGGTCGATGCATCCAAGGTCGCCCCAACAGCAAATTGAATGAAGCTGGGATCTCAAGCACATGAAACTCAACTGTCGATTTGAACCCTTCCGCAGCGATTTCCATTTCAACAGTTCCAAGCACATTGCGGCGGGTGTTATCATAAGCTCGGACAGTGAGACTAGATGGCGTGAAATCCTTTGGTTTAAGCCCCAAGCATAGAGCTGTTCTGAGAGGGCATACATTGAGTGCGGATCCATTGTCTATCAACACAACCGGGATCCACTTCCCCATGCATTTCATGGTGACATGCAAAGGCTTGTTGTGATCAGTTCCCTCAAGCGGCAGATCGGCTTCGGTAAAGGTTACGACATGCTTGGTTGGTTTGGGAGTAATGGTTGGCTTGGTGATAATGGCGGCCACCATGGCTTCAGGGGTGATGTCTGATGCAACTTCCATACAGGACAATGCTTGAGCGAGCTTCTGGCGATGCTCGCTGGAGCTCATCAGCAATCCCCAAATGGTAAGTGCGGCTGGGGTTTTCTCGAGTTGTTTCTGGATGGGATTTTCTTCGTTGGTTGGTGGAGGTTTTGGACGAGGGGCACGACTGTTTGCCGCGGAAGTAGATTGGTTATTTGTTGGGTTAAAGAGGTTTTGGAAATCGATTGGGTTAGCAATTGGGTCACTGAGGTTGTTTGGATAGTGTGGCACGACTAGGTTATTTGGTGGAGCTGGGTTGTTTTGTGGAGCTGGGTTGAAAGGTGGTTGGTTTGCGATATTTGGTGGTGGGTTGGATGTACTCCCGGTGAACATCTGGGGTGGTTGGTAAAATCGACCACTCCGAAGAAGGTGAAGAACTGAGTCAATATCATCCCCCCACAAATCAGTGTAGTCGGTGTAGAAGTCAACAAGATCCCCCTCCGCTTTTCTTTTCCCTTTTGCGATACTGGCTTCTTCCATTCCTTTGGTAATCCCTTCGACAGTTGCTTCACTCCACACATCCCCATTTTCCATGGCCGCCTGATTAACAGCCCATACCTCGTTATCCCCAACCCATAGCGGTGTTATGCCTTCATTCTGATTGGTCCACATGTTTGCTATGACATTTTCCTCCATTTGCTGCCCCCAAACATCGGGCAGGCCACTGTTCAACACCATAATATTGCAATCCTCCGGGACTTGCACTTGAGGTGCCGGAAGATTCTCATCGACTATGTAGTCATAAGGTGTGAATTCTATTCCCTCCGTCATTCGATTTATGGCTTGCTCACTCATCATGGAGAAATCGGGGCGACCCTCCCACAGTGGTGGCATTGGAAAATAAGACTCATCAAAGAACATGGGGAGCGTGGACCCATCCAAAGGATCGTTAGGGTCCATGAGCTGCCACTCGTTTGGTGTGGGATCCCACTCAACTTCTTGCGCACCATAGAATGCCCCATCTTCTTCTTGCCAATTTTGCCCTTGTCCTTCTTCCACTGGCTGTATGACTGGCAATGGTTCAAACAGATTAGGAAGTGCAAATCCATCAAGCGGATCTGCCAACATTGGATCCCAAAACTGATTAATCGGGGGTCCTCCATTTAACTGTTCGTTTTGCGGCCAAACTTCTCCATTTGCTACGTTATTGGCCACCAACTGTTCATACTCGTGAGCTTCCATGGCCATTATCAAATCACTCCATTCTTGCCACACATTGGGGTTCAAGTGCACATCAAGAAAACATGCCTCGCACTCATCTGGTATAGGCACAATGGGCTTAGGATCTGTTTCGGGTATGATGTATTGGCTTGGGTCAAATGGAGTGGGGTTTGGGTCTTTTTGAGTGGAGCTAAGGGTAATCTGGCCTATGTCACCGTTTCTTTTGTGAGCTGGCAGAGGATTTGTGAGGATGTTGGGCTTTTCAGTGGGGTCTCGGATTTGTTTGTTGTCAATGAGATCTTGAATCTCATGACGCAGGCGTTGGCATCTTTCAGTGGGATGGCCGGGTGTTTGGTGGAATATGCAGAAGGTGTTTGGGTTATACGTTGGTGGGAGATTTTGTGGAGGTGGAGTTGGCTGAAGGGGTTTGATTTTTCCCTATTGCACGAGTCGCTCGAAAGCAACAGGTAGAGGTAAGGGAAGAGGGGTGAAAATACGCCGTCCTCTTTGGTTTTGGAGTGGTTGAGTTGGTTGGGTTGGTTGAGATAGGATGGCATTTATGGGTTCAGCTTTATGGGGTTGGTGATTTGCGGAGTTGGAGGAAGTACCGGCTGTGTAACTGGGGTTGGCGTATAGGGAAGAGGTGTTGCCGATGTAGTTTCGCTTGGGTTTTGGGAAGGAGTCTCCTTTTTTCAACATCCCGCTCTGCAGAGCTTCTTCAATTGAAAGACCCATTTCAAAATAGGTCTCGAAGTTATGTGCTTGGGCCATGACCATGTACTGAGCCAAATCGGGATGTAGGTTCTTGGTTATAATGCGCATCTGATCTTTGTCACTGGGACGATCGGTCATTTGCGCAGCCTTGGCTCTCCACCTTTTCACAAAATCGGCGAATGATTCCCTTTCCTTCATTTTGATACTCTCAAGTTCACGAGTGGTGACCTTGAGCTGCACATTATATTCATACTGCTTAATGAAAGCAGCCACCATTTCTTCCCAAGTTTGTCTCTTCGAAATGTCAAGAGACAAGAGCCATTGAAGTGCTGGTCCTTTTAGGGTTTCATGAAACATCTGAGCCATGGTTATCTCGTCAACTTCTTGTAACGAGAGGGAGCTTACATATGCCTGAACATGCCCTCTCGGATCCCCAGTCCCATCAAACTTTTCGAAGTCCACATGCTTGAACTTCTTAGGGAGTTTAGCACCCGGGAAAATACATAGCTTACTCATGTCAAAACCGGTAATGGCTCGCTTCTCACTTTTGGCAACCGATTCTTCTAACTTGAGTATTTTAGCTAACATTTCAGACAGTTGGGGATTCTCAGGGGGAGGGGTTGTTCCGGATGTTCATCATTAGGGATCTCTTGATCACCCTCGGGCATACGTTTCTTTGAGGTGGGGAAGTCGACTCATGTTTACCATAATTGCCATGAGTTGGGCAATTCGGGTATCATTCCGGACCCTCTCATCATGCATTTCCTTTCTCATCTGTTCAAGCTCATTCGGGGGATCCTGTTCTTGTTCTGCCGCCATAACTGACTCAACCTTTGGTGATAAGGATCTAGATAATCTCTGTCCGGGAGGTCGAGTCCAAACAGGTAAGGTCTTCTTCTTCTTTGCGGGCCCAATGATTCAAGAACTGATCAAAAGCAAAAGCCGGACTCAGATGCGTACTCGACGTGTCTACTATGCACAAAAAGAATGATTTACAAATGCTCTCAATTGTCTCGCCGCGACTCAACTCACAGAGTTAGCCCTATTTCTAGCCTTAAGAGTTAGTCTACCGGTTTCGGAACTCACTTGGAATCGTTTGCACAGCAGATTGGAACAACACCACGGGTAAGTCGTTTTACTCGGCAATTACGGCTTTAACCTATAGCCTAGATGTTAAAACCGCAATCGTTATCCTTTCTTTGACCATCCGAGACAGAGCAATGAGGTGTCGCCATCCAGTTACAATCGATTCCAAGGCTAGTCCGAAACACGGGTGACCGTTTGGGCACGGTCAACACCGGAGGTATCTCAAACTCCGTGGATTTAAAGTCTCCTAGACTGAATTCCACAGTTTTGGAAGATTGCCCCAATCCTCAAGTTTTCTTTTTGAAGCAATAAAGTCCTTAAAATTGAATAATCGAATTTGGGAATCTCTGATTCATACTAATTCCGACAATGATCTAGATCAGAAGCCTAAGGGCGATTGATCCTTCTCGGGCCAAGGTCCCTTAAACCTGGCTAGATCAGTGTTTAGGAATTTGATAATCCAAAGTTTCCATGTCCGGTCACCCTAAAGACCAACTCGCAAGAACAACGTGCATATGGGATGCACGACTCATCATCGGGCCAGGGCAATCTCCTACTAACCGCAGAGGCCCTAAAATCTAAACTGAAAATCAAAACGGACGAACGCTCGCGACAACTATATACAATGCAGATGCATGAATGCAAAATGGCATGGTGAGGAAAGCGGTAACACATAGCATGTTAACATGGTGGAGCACGTAAACTTAGCACACAGGTGAGCTGCTAAACGTGGGGTTCTATGACTAATTATATGCAAAAGGCTGGTTTTGGTCGCTGAGGGTACCCCGGACTCAAAATCAAAACCGCCTCCTACCGTCAAAGACGATAGTGACGATGTGATTTATCACGGTCGAGGGCTGCTGGGCATTTCGGGATTCCCTGTCAACGGCAAGCCGGGCAGGATTGCCAAAACACGCCAGCGGGGTTGAGAACCATGCAAGTGCAATGCAAAATCAAATTCCAAATATTTTCAAAAATCCCACAAAACATCTTTCAAACTAAACCCACTTTGATTAACACATATTTCAATAAAATTACACAAGTGTAATAAAAATTGCACAAATGTAATTAAATAAAATATGTATTAACCAAAATTCCCCAGCGGAGTCGCCAGCTGGTGGACGGCCCACCGGGATTCGGCGCGGTTCGCGTTCGAAAAGATTGATTGTTTGAGTCGCCACCCGGATTTTAGGTCCGAACCCGAGAAACCGATAAAAAGATGACTCATTTACCCATTTGAAAAAGGGGTTTCACTGATCTTGACAAAACCAAAGATTTCTCGGATTCGGGGGTTTGGTTACGAAAGGGGAAGGGTTTTACGGCACCCCTCTCGCCCGGTCCGTGAACCGGTCTCTACTCAATGTTTCATGGGATTTTAAAGAATATTCGAAATTCGATTTGTTCACAACATAGGGAAATTGGGGATGGGAACCACTTAAACAATATAAACATGAAAGATATACTTAAAGTGGATGATTGTGCTTGATGATGAATGATGATGATGATAATAAGCGAAATTATTACAAATATTTACAAAGAAATGAGAAATTACAGAAATTATATGACAATTCCAGAAAGTACAAACATTGAGGCCCAAACAAACTGTTTTGCAAACTGGATTCTAGAATAGGGGTTGAGCGCTCAAAGACATAGGCTTGAGCGCTCAAACCCTTCAAACTAGCTTAAGCGCTCAAGGCCCATGGCTTGAGCGCTCAATCCAGTTCCAGGCTTCTGTGATTTTAATCTCTTTTAACAGCTTCTCTTCTCATTCTTTACAGGATCAACGTTGATCAAACATTTTTTTTTTCAAGGAAATCAGACAAAGTAAACGGATTGATCCTTAAAAGAATGGGAAAAGAGAAGAATCCCCAAAGATTTGCAAGAAAAGGCTTTTGAATGGGGAAGTAAAGAGAAATCCAGGACTCTAAACACTTATGGTAACAACACCTACACATTATTAACAAGCAAGTCCATGGTCCATCATCGAAACAACAAATAATCAACACAATCGCCCAGAAGCGGACTTGAGCGCTCAAGTTAATGACCTTGAGCGCTCAAATAGCCATAAACTCTCGATTTCGACTAAAAAGGATGATCAATGATTCTCAGGACCTTAAACATTTCGAACAAGAGTAAAGAAAGAAGATCCAGTCACTGTTTTGCATTTAAAATAGAATTTTACAAAGAAATTGGTCTTTGATCATCATAATGTAGTTAACAAATGTTCATGCATGTGTTTTGGAAATAAAGATAGGCTGTTTTGAGAGTCAGATGAACACAGATAACCATTAAACAATGATCAAAACCAAGAAATGATACGAAAGTTTGCAAAATAGAAATTATCCAGAACTGGGCTTGAGCGCTCAAGACCTGAGGCTTGAGCGCTCAACCCCTGTTACAACAGCAGATTTGAAAACTCTTTCTAAACCATTTTAGACCTTTGTGAGTTCAATACAAGTACAAAGAACTTGCTTGAACTCACTGGTCCTCCTCAGATGAACCAAAACAGTGAATTCATCACATGTTTACTACCTTTTCGGAAATACTTGTGGTTTGAAACTTGATTCAGGACTTGTCGATGGAAGATTGTGGATGATATGGCTTATATTGTAGCCGAATTGGACAATGTATGTGGTTAATCGATGATCAAAGACTCAATTTTGGACTTGAAGAGTGGTATCTGTAAGCGGTTTTAATGGTAGAAGAATGGTATTTGTATAGAGAGAGAGAGATGATCGACTTTCTGAGAGGCTTATGGGCTGGAGTATGAAAATGGTTAACCTCCAAAACCGGGGGTGGAGGGTGGATTTTATAGAGTGAGTGGGAGGGAAGAGAGGAGAGAGAAAGAGTGGGTTTTTGTATTTGGGAGTATTTTTTGTGTATTTCTGGAGTTAGTGGGGTGTATTGTACGTATAGAGATCGTATAAGATCATCCCCAGACGCTCCCATGCAGAAAATCTCATGATTAGATATTCTGCAGGTTGCTGACTGGATCAGAGTTGAGCGCTCAAAGCCATGGGCTTGAGCGCTCAAGGAGCTTTCCCTGGGTTGAGCGCTCAAAGCCAGGGGCTTGAGCGCTCAAGGTGCTTGATGGCAAATTGCTGGCTTGGCTTGGTTCAACACTGTTTGGGTTGGTTTGAGCTGTTTTGGTTGCTGCTTGGTTAATTTTGATCAAGTTCAAGTCAAACTCACAAGTTCCAGGTAATCATGATTGGCCCGTTTCATCATTGGAAAAGCTCGGGCGTATCTCGGGTTCAAAATTGGGGTGTCTACAGCAGTATCTCTTGGGGTGCTCTCACTCTTGGACTTTCTCTCTCTAAGGAGGAGATGTCTCTTCTCTATTATGAGAGGAGTGTCTTATATTTATAGCCAACTTGGGCCAACAAATAGTTGACACATGTCCCTTCCCTATTGCAAGGCCACAAGGGTAGCAGTCCGCGACACTCTCGTGCCGCGTCCCTACCCTCGCGGCGATCCCATCTCCTCAATCCACCGAGCCACTAAATCCCCCTTCATTCCCGCACGGACTAGGTCACGACTTAATGAGTCATGCCTGGACTGTAGACCGAGCCTTAAAGGACCCCTCAAGTCCTGCCTTGCGACTTGAGCAGACGCGGATGTCTGGGCTATATTAATATTACTGTTTAATTGTGATAATTACCCGTGTAGTATATGGGTCGCGCCGGTCCATTAAGCTGTTCCGGTCCCTTATAAAAGAGTCCCATAGCCAAGATCCACACATTCTGTGGGTCAGCAAGATGATGCAAGTATTCCTCTTATAGTGCTGACGTGTAGCGTACTTATTCGTACATTACGTGATATGTGTATTGCAAGACTTTCTTGCCACGCGTCGCCTCCGGATAGGTCAGTCAACTGTTGACTCTGGTCAACTTTCCTTTAGACAAAGACCTTACCTACATATGCCCCTCGCGCGTGCGTGGAGCTCGTTTTCGCGCGCGTGCGAAAGTTTAAGACAGGTTTTTGTCGGCAATTCTTTTCCCAATCATCTGGGTGCTACGCCACCTGAATATATAAGACAGGTTCATGACCCGAATATGCTTTAAAGAGATGACCAAGCTTACTGTGCCCCTGTTTGGGCGCTATGCTTTTTCTCATGCTTGGTGGCTATCGCGCGGGCGAATAATTATACTTTCACATTCTCCCTTTTGTAAGGTGCTGCCCCGCGTGGCCTACGTGCATTGCACACGACCTCAAACACTTAATCGTGTGAATAAATGATCATGATGATCAACGCTAACATTGCGTTACACACTTGCTTTGTGCATATATCTTTTAATTTTGCCTTAATAGCACAAGGGCCTCACCTTATTGGTGGACTCAAAATTTCCTTATTGGCACGCGCGTCTCACCTTTTTAGGTGGACAACGCGAAGGTCGCAACCCATTTTTCCCACTTTAAATAGCGAGCTTTAAATCCCTTTGTCGTTTCAGGCTTTTCGGAGATTCTCCGCCCGCGACATATTTAGGGTCTTTCCAACTTTAAAGTCAGTTATTCCAAAGAAGTTTTCTTCGGTTCCCAATCATTTGTGGGTAATGGCCGTCGCGAGGGTCTTTATTCCAAAGGAAGAAACTTCCTTGGTCCCTATTTAATTCGCAACATTTAAAGGCCTTAAGCGTAAGTGAGTACTTCATCTTGTACTTTTTTCACTTCGCGAAGGGTGAAATTTCCCCCTGTGCTGACAACATTTCGTGCCGCGAGGTCATCGCTGTGGATGCCTAAATCATTCTACCATTTTCCTTTGCCATTTTCCCAGTATGTTCCAATGAATATCTTTTAAAAAGAAAACATCATTTATAGAACATATTTCCGAGATGGAAGGGGTAGTATTTTCATTTATTCTACCATTTTCCTTTGCCATTTTCCCAGTATGTTCCAATGAACATATTTCCGAGATGGAAGGGGTAGTATTTTCATTTATTCTACCATTTTCCTTTGCCATTTTCCCAGTATGTTCCAATGAACATATTTCCGAGATGGAAGGGGTAGTATTTTCATTTATTCTACCATTTTCCTTGACAATTTTCCCAGTATGTTCCAATGAACATAATTCCGAGATGGAAGGGGTAGTATTTTCATTTATTCTACCATTTTCCTTTGCCATTTTCCCAGTATGTTCCAATGAACATATTTCCGAGATGGAAGGGGTAGTAATTTCATTTATTCTACCATTTTCCTTTGCCATTTTCCCAGTATGTTCCAATGAACATATTTCCGAGATGGAAGGGGTAGTATTTTCATTTATTCTACCATTTTCCTTTGCCATTTTCCCAGTATGTTCCAATGAACATATTTCCGAGATGGAAGGGGTAGTAATTTCATTTATTCTACCATTTTCCTTTGCCATTTTCCCAGTATGTTCCAATGAACATATTTCCGAGATGGAAGGGGTAGTATGAGTGTAAACAATCTGATCTTCTTACTTCAAAGAACATGTGGAACTTTGCAAACATCCCCACTATAGTGGATGCATATAGGTGTTAGAAGTGGGCCAAAAATAATCAATATCATGCCCCTTTCACCGTCCATATCCTTTAGGGAGAGAAATGTATGTAGCAGCCACTTGTACAAAGTAAAAATAAAATAAAGGCAGGCATTGTACTACAATACTAGCTGTTGATTGTAGTTGTGAAGAAAACATACAAACTCTTCTTCATCAAGAACACATGTGTAAGATGGAAGAGATTAAACATATGGCACATCTTCATAATAGCCTAATAGCATCATTTAGAGGTTAATATTGGGGGTTCCTTTGCAAATAAGGTTAATCCAAAACCCAGAAAGAGACACACCAGTAGCGACATGCCAAAAATGTTTTCTTCTTCTCCCTTTTTTTTTAACATGCTAAAAATGTTTAGCAAGGATGTTTAGTAAGGGCTAAAAATGTTTTAGCACTAGCTCAAAATGCCCCTCTTTGCTCATGCCCAAGCTTGTTTAGCAAAAGGCTAAAAAAAGAATTGCTCTTCAAACAAATTAATGTAAATTTCAATAAGCAGCCTACTTATGAAAATACGTGTGACTTGAAGATATTCGCCACCGTAGCGGATGAATGAAATCAATGAAGTTGGGCCAAAGCCAACGTGCTCAAAGTGTATCTCAACACTAATTTTCAGATTATGATTTGAAATAGCGACGGTCGCCACCCATTTTTACCCATCAAGGTCATGTAATTGCCATGACTTAGAAATAAATTTCTAAACATAAAGCATGGCTTTCTGATTTCGAAGTGTACCCCGTGATAGTCTTCCCTCGCGATGATTCTCGCGACTGGCTTGCCTTCAAATAATTATTTTTGGGAAGAAAATTGAAATTTCATCAATATGCATTTAAATATCACAGACCTTATACGACGATTCCGTGGTATATATGGTCTCTTGAGCTTATCTCGCGTGGGCCCTCATCGCTTTGCTTCAGGTGAGCTATTTAGACTGAGTTGACTCGGATGAGTTGATTCGCGGTGGTGGTTCTTGCTAATCCATCTCACCAATCGCGTGACACATGCATAGACCACACATATTGTCATTAGAATAAAATCCAAAGGATTGAGCAATATCAAATATCAATTACATGGAAATAATCAATGATTCAGAGATTCTTCTCTTCTCGTTTCTTTTTTTTTTGTTTAATTAATTTTTTTTACCTCATATAAAGGAAGAAATTCAGTTGACGATTGCAACTTAAATGAAGAATCATCACAGGTTGCAAACTAGCTTGTAGGTAGAAAATGAATCTGACCTTTTAAATCTTAATCCCTGAAGCAAAAAGGATCTGACCTTGAAATGTTGATAAACAATTTCAGCAAGTGTTTTCCAGAGAAAACATTAGCAAAAATTTCTTTAGCCCCCAGATTTGTAATTGTTGCAGCATTCAGTGAATCTTGCCCCCTTTCATAAAAAATAGGCTCGCAAATAGTGGCTGACATCATCCGCCGAGATAGTTCGACGAGGGTCCCCAATAACAGAAGGCAGCCCGTCATACCACACCCGCGCCGCAGATGTGACTTCACAGCGGCGACCCAGCGCGAGGTGGATGTGAAAAACAAAAACAAAAAATAGAGCTCGCGGAGTGACATTCGCGCAGATGAACCGGCTCGCGGAGTGACCTTAGCGCACCTTCGCGCAGATGAACCGGCTCGCGGAGTGACCTTAGCGCAGATGAACCGACTCCCGCGGTAAAATTGGCTCCACGATGGCTCCCGCGATAAACTCCTCGCCAACAGTAAATAGAGCTCTTTCCTGCGAAGATGGCCTCACAAGATAGAAATGTTCTCCGCGGCGTGTTCACTGCAATCATACTTTGATGTAACTTAGAATATAGACTTCAATAATGGCTTCCACGGCGAACTCGGTTCCGCGGTGGATCCCGTGAGCCGTTTAGAAAGCAAGTATTCTAGCAATCGGGGTTGATTTCTCTGCATATTTGCCTCCGCGATGGCTCTCGTGGAACATACTCCTCTTTTTTTTTTTGGCTCTATCTTCGTTGATTTGTTGAATACAGTATCACCGTTCGCGGCTAAGTGACTTGCGCTCGCGACGGCTCTTGCATCGTGTTTGTCTTCCGCGGTAGTTCCCGCCGAAGTACGAACGATGGCTTATCGGAGAAACCTCGCTTCTTGAGAGTGCGTCAAAGTTGGTGAAGCCCGGCCACTTTTTGCAAACAAAAATGGGCTCGCGATGGTCTGCCGTTGCAAATTTCATGACCAGCGATAGCCAACCAACTTCTTTCCTCCGCGGTGGTTCCCGCAAACATGGGTTAAAGATGGTTTGGCGAGCATCGTCGAATCCACATTGCATTCCTCGCAATACAAATTGAAATGTTAACAATCCCAAATGGCGGGGCATCACCAGACATGAGTAACTTGACCAAGCTTTAGAAAAAAGCAAATTTCATAGAAATGGGTTTGTTCTTGTGGCCTTATGGAGAAAAATGATTGCACCGAGTGGCAATACGTATCTAAGTGATGTGAAACCCAACTGAAGTGGGTCTGAATTTTTTATTTATTTTTATTTTCTTTTTAAGAAAGGAGAATAGATCTTGAATCCTTGACCGATAGAGACAGAGAAAGTCTCAAATAAAAACTGTCAAAACAAAACCTTATTTCGTTTTCTAAATAGAAGAAAATAGATTTTGATAGATCTGACCTCATATGGAAGATTTTCAGCGCGCACTGTGCGCTAAACCCAGAATGGGCTTCAAAGGGAAAGTAATCCCCAAAGCTGCTCTTCATGTAGAAGCTCCATCAGATCCAAACTCTTTGAAACGTCTCCTTTTTTTTTTTTTTTTGTAACGAGTACCACTATATCATCACAGTGATGTTGCCCCCTGGAATTTTTTATTTTAACAGAGTCAAAATCGAAAAATCTCATAACTCATGACGAGACCATCTACTCGAAAAAGTAGATCTGATCCTCTGTTCTCTTTTTTTTTTTTTTACAAATGAATCTAAAAACTAATCAGTAAACAGCCAACCAATCCACCTCCCCAGCAGAGTCGCCTATGTAGGTGAAGTGAATATCTCACTCTTTGCAGGGTTCAAAATTAAAGCCCTAAATCTGTGAGCTAGGAGAGGTAAAGAATGGTTAGTGTTTAGAATAATAGAATGAAAGATGAATTTTGTGGGGGTGAAGGAGAAGACAAACAATAGGGAAGAGATTTAGACAGTATCTCTTGGGGTGCTCTCACTCTTGGACTTTCTCTCTCTAAGGAGGAGATGTCTCTTCTCTATTATGAGAGGAGTGTCTTATATTTATGGCCAACTTGGGCCAACAAATAGTTGACACATGTCCCTTCCCTATTGCAAGGCCACAAGGGTAGCAGTCCGCGACACTCTCGTGCCGCGTCCCTACCCTGGCGGCGATCCCATCTCCTCAATCCACCGAGCCACTAAATCCCCCTTCATTCCCGCACGGATTAGGTCACGACTTAATGAGTCATGCCTGGAATGTAGACCGAGCCTTAAAGGACCCCTCAAGTCCTGCCTTGCGACTTGAGCAGACGCGGATGTCTGGGCTATATTAATATTACTGTTTAATTGTGATAATTACCCGTGTAGTCTATGGGTCGCGCCGGTCCATTAAGCTGTTCCGGGCCCTTATAAAAGAGTACCATAGCCAAGATCCACACGTTCTGTGGGTCAGCAAGATGATGCAAGTATTCCTCTTATAGTGCTGACGTGTAGCGTACTTATTCGTACATTACGTGATATGTGTATTGCAAGACTTTCTTGCCACGCGTCACCTCCGGATAGGTCAGTCAACTGTTGACTCTGGTCAACTTTCCTTTAGACAAAGACCTTACCTACAGTAATGAACAAAGATAATATAGCTGACAGTAAGGACCCATCTGCGATACCTAAGCTGCATAATGAGATGGACAATTGCACAAGAGCGAGCAAAACCATGCATGAAAGAAATCACCGATTACAACCCGATATCCGTTCACAAAAAGGATTATTGCGTGCAGGACACTAGACTGCAAAACTATGAAATTAGATACCTCATTCAAAATCACTATGAAACCCGAATCAGATAGATTACCACAATTTTGGCGATGTTTCTACTACTCATTGTCCGTCTTGTTCCCATATCTCCTCCACCAATCAAATGATCCAAACAAAACTTAAGAGAAAAATGAGACAAAGGAGAAGTAAAGAAAAATGTACAAAAATTCGAGATAATAAGATGGAAACTTCTTACCTCCTCTTGCAAGCCCTTCTACTTAACAGATTCTTCTTCAGTAGCATCATCGTCTTCATCCATTGAATCATCACATCTCCCATCTACGAACCTGGATGCTACCCTCTGCTTCTGACCTTGTTATAAACTTTTTCATCATATAATCCTCATCATCATCAGTGCAATTTTCCTTACACTTTTTCCTCATACATGTTGAAGGGTAGTGATTATGTTGTCCAAACTTTTAAATTTGTGGAGGATGTCGATTCTATTTTCAACAATGGTACCTACGCTTGGCTCAAAAACTGGTTCATTGAGCTTAAGAAGTGGGACAGGTCTTCAATTTTTTCCCCCTCCAGGCTTGTATGGATCAATTGCTATGGTGTTCCTCTGCACTCATGGAACTCTAGTACCTTCACAAAGTTAGGACATATTTGGGGTGATGTTATTCAAATTAGTAGTGATACAATTCAAGAATTATCTTTTGTTGTGGGTAAAGTTTTGATCTCCACCACCACTATGGACATCATAAACCAAGTAATTCCAGTGGAGGACAGAGATAGCCAGTTTAAGATCAGAGTTGTGGAGGAGCAATTAGTGGTCAATACCACTTTGAAAGCAGACTGTGCATGTAAAGAGCAAGCTAGGAGATGAAGACCTGCTGCAAAAGGTCGGTGTAGATGATGAAGACTCAAAGATGGACTACACAAAGTTAAAAGGATATGACGTGCAAAATCCAATCCTAGTGGTCGAGCATCAAAGGAACAAGGTGGAATAGAGTTACATGAAAGGAAACCAAGGTTGATTGAAGACACTAATATATTTTCTTTTTGAAAAGCAAAGAAGATTTTATTAATCAAATGTAATAGTTACAAGAGATTAAAGGGACAAGAGAGAAGGCATCACAACAAGAGTTAAGCATTCCACGTTGGAATGCTTACTTGATTTCTTGAGGAACCAAGGGACGGTTCTGTATTCCTATTGTTTTCTATATGGAATATAATACAAGGCTACGTTCCTTCTCTTTTTATTCTGGGATCAATTTCATTTTGAGTTTCTATTGAATCGAGTAATACAATTTCTGAGATTTCTATTTTATGATCTTGAATATTTTATACTAGTGGGTATAAGATTCTGAATACGGTATGCTCAAACGGTTCCTATAATAGTTATGAGAGACTATTGCCCAAAAAAGACCGACAAGAAAAAAATGGCTCCTTGTAGTTAAAGTATATAGTACTGAAAGGACTGGCCACAATGGAAAAGGAAATTGAAAGGACTGGCAGGTCCAACTATAGTTAAGACTAGAGGTTGTCAATGTGCATTTCATAGATATTAATTGAAAGAAATGGTTCATAGTAGATTGATGAGACTATTGGCCACAATGGAAAAAGAATTTGATTGGTGGAAGCACCATACAAAGGTGTAGTGCACCATATAGACCGTCAGATATGCTTTCAATGGCCCAAATTATCTTATAAGAAAAATTAGTATCCTGTCTATCTATATATAAGATAATGTGAGAAATCTGTGGATTATTGAAACACATTCGAGGGTGTGAAATACAAGGTGCAGTCCAGCAATGCAATGTGTTTTTAACTTCAATCCATATATGCTCATCTGCAATGGAGCGGACCACCAACCTCCTCCTGGGCAATGGAAAGGGACAGCTACCATGAAAAGGCCTTTGCGTTTTCCTCTCTCAATACTCTTCTGCAACGTACTAACTCCTCAACGAGAAACTAATTAAATCATTGCCTCATCTCCTCTTTATCTCTTCCGACTAAATAAAGAATGAGAGAGAGAGAGAGAGAGAGAACTGAGATGAGAGAGAGAGGAATGGCACCCAATCAAATGCACAACAGCTCCAATGTCTCTCCCTCTCCTCGGGAGTCCATTTCAGATTACAAACCGGTGGCTTTGGTATTGTTGGTGGTAGTCATATTGGCTATTCTGCTCATCCTCCTTATCCGTAAATTATGCACTCAGCCTCCTGCTCCGGTCCAGCCACTGGCAGAGGAGGAGGCGCCAGCGCCGGAGGTTTAGACGCCAGCGCCGATAAAGTTCGTGCTTGCAATGGATCAGCTTGGCGAAGGGTGCCGCCAATCTCAACTCTTGCTGGTGAATTACTTTCCCATTTGGTACTCTAATTAGTTTTTTTGAGGGAGATTTAGCAGTCTAGGGTAATTAGTTTTTTTGAGGGTGTTTTTGGAACCGGGGCTCTGTAGTGGGTGAGCTTACTACATGCGTGTCATAGATTTAAATATCGGCCGATACATACCGGTATTTGGGGCCTCCGATACGGATACAGGCCGATATCTCGGTGTGAGGAAAAATCGCACCCTGTCTCGGCCGATACGCAAAAAAAAAAAAAAAAACAGAGCTCAAATATTTTGAAAACTTATCGATGAACCAAAAATTAGCAAAAAAAGGAAAATGAGAGATTATAATTTACAACACCAAGAAAACCACCATATAACTTAATTTTTGTTTAAGTATAACAAATTAATAATAATTGAAAAATATATCCAATTAATTGCGTGTTGTAAGAACTCTATGGTGTGCTTATTTTCGTATTATAACCTTATTGTGGTGGTTTGGTTCAATTATATGTGCCAAGATTGGTTAAAATATTACTCCCTCCGTCCCTTTATAAATGTGTTGCTTCGTAAATCCAACTTATTAAAAAAACATCATCATTACACCTTTCACATCAACTTTTTCACTTTCCACATCAACTTTTACCTCCACTTTCCAAAATTATCCTTCACCCCCTACCCATTAACTTTTTACCCACTAACTTTTCAAAAGGACAAAATGATAATTCTACAAACTTTTACCCATTAACTTTTCAAAACACACATTTATTAAGGGACAGCCCAAAATGGAAATGTCAACACTTAAAAAGGGACGGAGGGAGTACTAATTATGCTAATGAGAGAAAAAAAGAGTGTAAAATCAAGTTTTCTACATATTGCTAATAATTTTAAAAAATTCACGGTCGAGACAGCCGATTCCCGAGACGTATCGCCGATATGTCCCGATACCGATACACCGATACCGCGACCGATACCGAGATTTAAAACCTTGGCGTGTAGAGAGCTCTCTTGGCCATCTAATCCGAGATCAACAGTTCGGATCGTCTTACACTTAAAAAAACACTTTTACATTAACTTTAACTCTAATTTATCCGAACCGTTGATCTCGGATCGGACGGCCAAGAGAGCTCACTACACGCATGTAGTGAGCTCACTCACTACAGGCCCCCCAATTCCGGTGTTTTTATGCTCATGTTGATCCGAAAGTTTCTCATGGGTCTTGATATTTAAACAATTTAAGAACAAAGAGAGGACATTCCTATATGACAATGTATATGATCAAATAACAAGTATCTTGCTTTATAATTTGGGTAAAAATTTAGACAAACAAATATTGTATGCTTTGATCGAGGGGGGGTGTTGTGCACCCCTCGGGCCGTTGGATCATGTTTTAGACGACTCGGATGTGTTTTGATTTTTTACTGATAAAAAAATCAAAATTAAAGAAAAATTGCCGAACGCATCCTGACCGTCCAAAACACAATCTAATGGCCGAGGGGTGCATAGCATTTACGAGTATGCAATTCGTATGATTACCGCAAGATTAGATTCATATAACAAACGCTTCGATCAGAGATCCAATATGTGTCCCAACTAAAGTAGGTAATGTTCTTTTTCTTTTTTTCCTTTTTGAGTGAGTGAACAAAAGTTCATGGGGTATGTTGTTTGTGAGCGAAAAATTGTCTAAATAATAACTATTTTTCTTGTTCTAAAACTACAATTTGTGAACTAACCAAATATCTTGAGTTCAAAACTTGACAACTGCTTGGGCCAAGTCATAAGAGAGAAATCTCTTTTGAATCTCCTAGTCTAGACATTGATGACCTGTCTTTCACTGGAGAGAAAAATCGAAATGCACGTAAGAAGATTTGAACAACCTGACTATAAAACCCCAAAAAAAAAAATTGTGAAATTAGAGAACGGCAGTGTGGACACGCGCCCACACTGGCCTAGGAGTGTCTCTGCCACTGGTTACGTACCAATATCCGCTATGTATTGGTTCGTTTACAATTAATGGAGAGGTTCACACTTCACAATCGTTGATTTGAACACAAGCAAGTGGCACTCGTAATCGTCGATTAGCTAATACATACAACATTTTTAAGAGAAACTGAAGAACAAGAATTTTAGAGAGAGAAAATGTAAATGATATTCATGTATTCATCGTTGCAGAGAAAGGAGAGAGGAACCCCTTTTATACAAACTACCCCTGGCATCCAGTTGGACAACAGCCAAGCACGTGGAGTGATGAGCTGGCCACTAGCAGGCTTCCCTCCAACTAACTCCTTAACCGACTTACAAAATGACTTAATAACAGAAAATACAAATGAAACAAATGAAATGATAAACCAAATGACAATCAAATGAACTCTTGATTAAGTCGGTGAAGTAGATGTAGAAGTGGTTGAATCAGTTGCAACAGATACATCAGCTGACTTATTGATAGAGGTAGTTGTGACTGATGTCTTAACAGGCCCCTGCAAACTGATGGGAGGTGAACCGATCATGAGTTTGGCCTTCAACAAAGCAAATCTGGAAACAGGTAGCCCCTTAGTAAAGATGTCAGCCAATTGAGCATGAGACCCAATAAAACACAGCAGCAACTGCTTAGCCACTACCTGCTCCCTAATGAAATGATAATCTATTTCAATATGCTTCGTTCGTGCATGGAAAACAGGATTTGAAGCCAAAGCCATGGCAGATTTATTATCACACCACAACACATGAGGTGGTGAAACAGGAATCTGTAATTCAGTAAGTAACTGTTGTATCCAAACCAAATCTTGGGCAGTTTGGGCCATTGCCCTATACTCAGCCTCAGTGGAGGATCGAGCCACTGTGGGTTGCTTCTTGGCACACCAAGAGACAGGGGTGGAGCCTAAAAAGACAACAAAACCTGTGGTAGATCTCCTATCCACAGGATCCCCAGCCCAATCTGCATCAGTGAATGCAGTAAGAGAGAGTGGACCAGGGGTGAAATGAAGACCATGATTCAAGGTCCCCTTAATGTACCTCAGGATCCTTTTGACAGCACCAAAGTGACCTAGGGTTGGTTTGTGCATATGCTGACACACAGAGTTCACAGAGAAGGCAAGTTCTGGTCTTGTTAAAGTGAGGTATTGTAAAGAACCAACCAAGGATCTAAAAAGAGTAACATCCTCAAAAAGAGGATCACAGGGATCAATAGGCTTCTTGAATGATGTTGGAGCAGCACTGGACTTACAATCTGTCATACCTGCCTTAGACAAAAGTTCAGTAGCATATTTGGCTTGGGACAAGAACAAACCACCCTGAGTAAGAGTGACCTCTATGCCCAAAAAATAATGTAACTTACCCAGATCCTTCATAACAAATCTGGAGCTAAGTTGCTCTACCAAATGAGAAACAAAAGAGGAGGTGTTGCCAGTGAGGATGATATCATCTACATAGACCAATATCAAAGTAAGAACTGACCCTTTGTGATAGATGAACAAAGAAGTGTCAGCTTTACTAGCTCGAAACCCCAGTGAGAGCAAATATGAAGAGAAGACAGCAAACCAAGCTCTAGGTGCTTGTTTGAGACCATACAAGGCCTTTTGTAATTTGCACACATGGTGTGGATGAACAGGATCCTTATAACCTTGAGGTTGCCTCATATACACTTCCTCAGAAATGTCACCATGTAAGAAGGCATTGGATACGTCCAATTGTCTTAGTGGCCATTGATAGTGAACTGCTAGAGCTAAGACAATCCTAACAGTGGGTTGCTTAACCACTGGACTGAAGGTTTCCATAAAATCCAGACCTTGAAATTGCTGATTACCATTGGCCACTAGTCTAGCTTTGTATCTGGCAATTGTTCTATCTGAGTGTCTTTTGGCCTTGTATATCCACTGACAGCCTATTATATTGCCATGAGAAGGAGGTGGACCAAGAACCCATGTTCCCTGTTGGACTAAGGCCTCATACTCCTCAGCCATAGCTCTCTGCCATACTGTATGTGGTATGGCCTCTTGGAAATGTTTTGGTTCTGTAACATGTGGGAGAGATGTAAATAGAGTGAGGGGACATCTGGGTTTAAAAATACCAGATCTAGACCTGGTTTGCATAGGATGGAGAGAGGTAGATGGTACAGAAGAAACAGGTGAAGGAGAGGGATTGACACTGGGAGAAACAAGAAGTTGTTCAGCAGGATACTGGGAGATAGAAGGTAGACTTGGTGCAGCATTGGGCTCATTGATAGAGGAAGGAGAATTTTGGGAAGAACTGGAGGGAGTAATAGCAGAAGAGGGAAGAACAGAGATGGGCATGGGCACTATAATGTCATTAAAGCAAGTAAGTGGAACAGAGAAGGAAGAAGGAGAACAAGTGGATTTAGACTTAGTGAATGAAGAAGAGACAAGTTTACTGTAAGGAAAACAATGGTCTTCAAATTTGACATGCCTGGAGATATAAACTTTGTCTTGTATTGGATCATTACATCTATACCCTTTGGAGGTACCACAATAGCCAAGAAAAACACAACACAAAGATTTAGGAACAAGCTTATGTGGTGTATATGGCTTTATCCAAGGGAAACAAGCACAGCCAAAAGGCTTGAGGCTGTAATAATCAGGAGATTTCTGAAATAAGAGAGAATAAGGAATTTGAAATTGCAAAGAGGAATGAGGTAACCTATTAGCAAGATAAATGGCTGTAGTTAAGGCTTCAAGCCAAAAATGGGTAGGAAGGCCAGCTTGAGTAAGCAAGGTCAATGTAGTTTCAAGAAGGTGTCTATGCTTCCTTTCTACAAGACCATTTTGTTCAGGGGTATAAGGACATGAGGTTTGATGAATAATGCCAGCAAGAAGGTAGAGTTGAGCAAGATAGTGGTTGACAAATTCACTACCATTATCTGATCTGACAGTCTTTACAGTGGTTTTGAACTGAGTCTCAACATAGGACTTGAAATGTGTTAGAGCTATCTTTACCTCTGATTTGTAGTGTAAAGGAAACATCCATGAATAACGACTAAAATCATCAATAACAAGTAGATAATATCTATAACCTTGAGCTGAAGGAATGGGTGCAGGACCCCACACATCCATATGCAACAAATCAAAAGGAGCAAGAGAGACAGAGGTAGAAGCACTAAAAGGTAATTTGTGACTCTTTACAGTATTGCAGCTAAAACATGTGACTTCATAAGGTTTTGAAACAGGAAGATTGAACTGTTTGATTAAGGAATGAAACAAGGGAAAACTTGGATGGCCTAATTTTTGATGCCATGTGGAAGCAGAAGACATAGTTGAACTAACAAAAGCAGAAGAACCTACAAGAGAAGATGCAGCTCTAGAGTAGCTCTTGATGGGGTACAAACCCTCCAAACATGGTCCCTTGTGAAGAACTTGAAGAGTTTGTTTGTCCTGAACAGTATAACCATTACAATCAAAAATAAGGGAACAATTGTTATCTTTGGCAAATTGAGAAACTGACAGAAGACTGTGTGTGATTGAAGGAGTATGAAGAATATTAGTTAGACTGAATTGAGTTTTGGGAGTAGTGAGAATGCCTTTACCAGAGTAATTGATAGGAAGAGATGCTCCATTTCCAACAACCACACCATCACCAGTATAGCAGGTCTGCTGCTGAGAGAGATTGCCCAGGTTATTGGTCACATGAGTTGATGCTCCACTGTCAAACAACCAGTTAGGTGAACTCTGATCACATCCAGACCCTCCTGCTGTACCTTGAACAGAAAATGCAGACTGCATGTTAGGTGTAGTAGCAGCATAACCTTGAGAGGATTGATAAGATTGACCATCTGTAGCAACTGATCCTCCTGCTTGTGAGTGTTGATTAGAAAAACTAATCATATTGGCCTGTGGTGCAGAATTTCCACTGCTATTGACAGAGTAAGACTGCCCTCCAGTATTTAAAACAAGCCTCTGTACACCCATATTATGAATAAGCACACCCATGTTTGAAGGACCACTCCACATTTGACCAGCTGTATTGGGATAACCACGCCAAGAAGATTGATTTACCCCTCCATTCCAAACTTGATTCATTCCTCCTCTAGATTTTGAATTCTGATAGGAAGAGTTTGGCTGATACTGTAAATTCTGCCTATGATAACAAAACATAGCAGTATGATTGGTCTTCCCACAAATCTGACATTCAACCTTATTATTTTGACCAAAACCAGAGGCTCTTCCTCCTCTGTTATTATTCCTATTGAAGTGAACAGGAAGAAAAGTCCCTGATTCTTGAGTAGATTGATACATTGGAGCTTGATACAACTGTGGTGAACTGCCTTGACCGCCACTATGAACCACTTGAGACATTGAACCTCTTGCCTCATTAGTGTAAACCTGATTGTGCATCATATTCATAGGTGCTTTCTGATTAGTTAGAAAGACTTTAGGAGTACTAATTTCTTCATCTCTATGAATTTGAGTCTCCTCATTCTTGAGTATTGTTGCCAATTCACTAAACACAACATCACCTTTTGCATTTAGGGCACTCCTAATAGGTCTATATTCCTCTGGTAACCCCTTTAGAGTATAAAAGACCAAATCATCCTCATCTACACAGTAACCAACAGCTTCTAGTTTCTGTCCATAACCCCTGATTTCATCAATGTATTCATCCATTGTTCCTTTCATCTTGACACTGTACAATTTGTTCTTCAATTCATGTATATGCGATTTAGACAATGAATTGAATCTGTGTTCAAGTGTACTCCACACCTCACAGACATGTGTTACCCCTAATACAAGAGACAAAGTAGAAGTAGATAGACTGGAGGTCAGACATGACAACAGCTGATTATCAATAAGAGACCAAATGTTAAACTCAGGATTTGGAACCCTAGAATTCGAAGAA
Organism: Vaccinium myrtillus; assembly: GCA_016920895.1. Taxonomy (NCBI): domain Eukaryota; kingdom Viridiplantae; phylum Streptophyta; class Magnoliopsida; order Ericales; family Ericaceae; genus Vaccinium; species Vaccinium myrtillus. The sequence goes on from CM029276.1 coordinate 14,083,957, forward strand.
TCCAAAATTGTTGGTTCAGGTGAGGATTTGGAGCAATCGAGATACTCTATATAGCCATTTGCCCTAAGAGCATTCATCACTTGTGTTCGCCATAGTAGATAATTGCTAGAATCAAGCTTGATATTTACTAGGGCATGAAAATTCGAAACAAGAAAAGCCAAAGAAGAGGGTAGAGTTACTGTATTTGTTGATGCAGTTGTAGCAGAGATTGATGCCATTTGAGGAGTGAAGAAATGTGGATCTTCAACTGGATTCAACAAAAAAAAAAAAAACACGATTTCCAGAATCTGATATGCGACTCACGTCAAAGTAGCTCTGATACCATAAGAGAAACTGAAGAACGAGAATTTTAGAGAGAGAAAATGTAAATGATATTCATGTATTCATCGTTGCAGAGAAAGGAGAGAGGAACCCCTTTTATACAAACTACCCCTGGCATCCAGTTGGACAACAGCCAAGCACGTGGAGTGATGAGCTGGCCACTAGCAGGCTTCCCTCCAACTAACTCCTTAACCGACTTACAAAATGACTTAATAACAGAAAATACAAATGAAACAAATGAAATGATAAACCAAATGACAATCAAATGAACTCTTGATTAAGTCGGTGAAGTAGATGTAGAAGTGGTTGAATCAGTTGCAACAGATACAGCAGCTGACTTATTGATAGAGGTAGTTGTGACTGATGTCTTAACAATTTTGTCATCTTGAGTAAATTTAGTGCAATTTTCTTGAACGAGCTAAGAGTTTGATCACTGTCTCAAAACAAGCAGCCTTAAAACTAAGGCCTTTGCACTAATCAATCCACGGGTGAGAAAGCCCAAGGCCCATGGACAAACTAAAAAGGAAAGCAGTAAATTGCAAATATAATTAGTGAAATTGGTACTGTTTCAGTTTCGATGCTGATTGGATAGAACCGGAACCGAACTAAAACTGGAACAGTCATACAGTTTGGTTCTAGTTAGGTTCCACGCATATATTGGTTAGGTTTTGATTCCCAATTTTATAGAACCGTTAGGAATGGTCCGGTTACCGATTTTCTAACGAACCAGACCAATCCGAACCGTGTGCACCCCTACCCAAGGCCATGGACAAACTAAAAAGGAAAGCAGTAAATTGCAAATATAATTAGTGAAATTGGTACTGTTTCAGTTTCGATGTTGATTGGATAGAACCGGAACCGAACTAAAACTGGAACGGTCATACGGTTTGGTTCTAGTTAGGTTCCACGCATATATTGGTTAGGTTTTGATTCCCAATTTTATAGAACCGTTAGGAATGGTCCGGTTACCGATTTTCTAACGAACCGGACCAATCCGAACCGTGTGCACCCCTACCCAAGGCCCATGGACAAACTAAAAAGGAAAGCAGTAAATTGCAAATATAATTAGTGAAATTGTTGAGACAATTTGAAGAATAAAAAAGATTCAATCTTTGGATAAAACAATAAAACACTTTTGTTCATAATTTCTTATATTTCTTGACACAAAATTGAAGATCTAATTGAAATTTTTATTCAAAAATTGAACGTCGTTTCAAAATAGACTATCTTTATGGGATACACACACACAGAGAGAGATTTAGTTTGGGTGTCACCCCCGAGTCAAAATCCTGGCTCTGTCACAGGGTGGAGGTTAAGTATGAACATAATGATAAATGAGTTCAGATATCAATACACATTTCACATATAATAATACAATTTCACAGATATTCATATTTTTTTCGGATATCAATGCATCTTTTACACGTTATCTTAGCATTTTCCAATAATGATATCAGAATTGTTTGTTTTTTAAGAATTTGTCGTGAAGTGATTCCGCGCCAAAAGAAAAAAGTTTAATCGGTCTTCGGTTTATATATGAAAAAAATTGTTTTTGACATGCTATTATTTCTCAACGAATTCTACAAAATGAATGTTTATGATTATTTATTTGGGTCCAAAACACACCCAAAAAAATTGAAAATGAAGGGGACCGGATCGGAATACAACTGGAGATGAACTCTGTCCTATCCGGTTCCTCTTAATAGGAAGACACTGTCATCTTTCAAACATCGGTTGTTAGTTATCATTTTGTCCCAAAATAAACCAAAGGTAATGCTGAATTAAATGCATAGTGCTGGACCACCCTCAGATAAGTTAGATCTCTCTCTCTCTCTCTCTCTCTCTCTCTCTCTCTCTCTCTCTCTCTCTCTCTCTCTCATTTGTGTGTGTGACGCTGTGAGCCACCGGTGGGTCTTTGAAACCTCTTCAAATATATGCTCAATGTGCAAGAAATTCTAGGGGTTGAACTTGTAAATACAAAAATGTGTGAAATCCCAAGGTGGTGTAAAAATGTGTACACCAAAATGGTGTACCTATAGTTGGACAATATTGGAGGGGTAAGAGTAAATAAGGTGTAATAGTATCGTGAATGCACGTTATCCCTCAGAATTTCACGTGGTTATAATCTCAAGACGTTTGTTTCTCTCTAATGTATCTTCTACTGACATTTAGTATCATATTTAAGCCAAATAGATATATAAGTATAGAACCCAACGGGATTTGGGGTGTTGTGCACCTAGGTGCTTTGTACAGTGCTGTGCATCCCTCGGCCGTCAGATTCTGTTTTAGACGGCCCGGATGTGTTTTGATTTTTCACCGGTATCCGGATGTGTTTTGATTTTCACCGGTAAAAAATAAATCAAAATTAAATTAAAATTGCCGAACGCATCCGGACTGTTCAAAATACAATCGGACGGCCGAGGGGTGCACAGCACAGTGCAAAGCAGCCCGAAGTCCGAACCGAACATGTTTCCTTTAACTACAATTGATTTCATGGGCCACTTGTCTTTTGAAATTGAGAAATAGAAACAAAACAATCACGTAGCAAAGCAAAAGAGGCTTCGGTAGCTTTAGAAAATCTTCCACCAAGAGCCAAATGTGCTCGATCGTATACCACCACGCCGAATGAGATTATCGTCCATTATGCATGACTACAAAAACTACAAAATTCGGGTAGTTTTCATGGCTTGGGTTTGGCCCGATGCGGCCACTTACTCGGCCTCTCTCAAAACTCGGCTCCGAACAGGTGCACACACATTTGATTGTGAGAGAGTGGATGTGGTGTGGTTATAGTATGTGACCCACGGCGAATATGAGTGTGTCAGATGTGCAGTACAAGGTGCAGTATAGCAATGTCATTTTTAACTCCAATCCATATATGCTCTTCTCTCAATACTCTTCTGCAATGCGCTAATTCCTCAACGAGAAAATAATTAAATCATTGCCTCTCCTCCTCATCTCCTCTTTATCTCTTCCAACTTTATAATGAATGAAGTTGAGCCTTTTCTGTTCCTATTTCTCAACTATCAAGAGGAGGAGCTTTTTGTTTGACACTCACACACACACACTGAGTGTGATGTAGGCTAATATTTTTATTCTATAAATATAGGAATTATATTTTACAAAAATGATTGTGACACAAACTTTGTGCCACAATCAACCACAACCCCACTCACATGGGGTGTGGGCCCCACATGCGGGGCCCCAGACCCCATGTGAGTAGGGTTGTGGTTGGTTGTGGCACAAAGTTTGTGTATGTATCATTATTCTATATTTTATTAGTCGTTTTATTTTAATCAAGATTTTTTAGAAGTATTTAGTTTCCTAATTTGTTTTAATCTGGTATTCCTACTTTGTAGGTTGCTTGGTCAAGAGGAATTAAAGTTAATTTTGTTTCCTTTTAGTATTTTAGCATTTAGGAAGTTTCATGTTTCACTACTACAATAATGGTTAAAGATGACACACCAAAAATTGAAACAATGACAGTTTTTGTAAAACTGTCATCGAAAATATGAGGCTAGAGTTTTGATGTCAGTCTATCCTAAAAACTGTCATCTTTGCGATATAAGATGACAGTTTATAATAAAAGTGACATTATTATCTATTTCTTTAATGTCAGTTTTTGCTTAGAACTGACATTAAAACAAGGCGCTTCCAGAAGCTCATATGGATAACCTTTGAATGTCAGTTTTCCTTAAAAGTGACATTGAAACTAAGCCCTTTTAATGTCAGTTTTAATTAGAACCGACATTGAAGTTGATCATAAAAGATGACTGTCAAAAAGTGTCATTAAACGGATAAGAATATTAAATCTAAAACTGACATAAAAAGTACTCAGCTTAAAATTTTTCAAAAATATAGTATAAATATTTTTGTTGGTCTTTTGTCAACAACAAGCGTGCTAGCTCAGTTGGTAACATGCGCGCGCGAGGAAGTCAAGGTCTTGAGTTCGAGTCCTGGGGCAAGCAAATATTAGCTAACCACAAAAGTGCTACGTAGGCGCCACACAAGCGCCACGAGGGTGCCATGTGAACTCCACTGGGCGGTCATGCGAGGGCGGCCACACGAGAGCCACGTGTTCGAACTAGAATTGAAATTTTTTTTTTTTAGAATGGAGGATAGATAAGATGACAGTTTAAAACAGTCATCGTTGATTGTAAAGATGACAGCTTTACACTGTCATCTTATTGCAAAGATGACAGGTTTAAACCGTCATCTTATATGTTTCAATGACCTTTTTTTACTGTCATAACAAATCTAGACTTTTAATGTCACCTCCAAAGATGACAGTCTTAAAACTGTTAAGACTGTCATCTTTTGTGATTCATGACACATTTTAACTGTCATGGTTTAAGATTTTTGTAGTAGTGTTTTGCCGCTTGTTTTGGAAAAATTTCTTTTATTTGATGGTATCAAAGTTTAGGAATATCTCAAATCCTTTTATTTTGGTAATTATTGAGTCCATTAGCAATTTACCGAGATTCAGCTTCATCTGTTGCTGATTCTTTTTCGGTCTTAGTTTTCTAATATAAAAAGGGTTAAATGTATGGTGGCATTAAAAAGGGTTGTTTATGAATTAAAAAAATTTAGTTTTTACTTTACTAGTCCCGATCTAATCCGGGATTCCCGGATCCGGGACTCCACCTTCCCGATATTTTTTTGAAAATCCGAGCTGTCCAATGTGTTCAAAAGGTGTTTTCAAGGGTTCACGCGGGAAATCTTCAAAAAAAAATACCGGAAAGGGCTTTATCCGAGCAGTTTTTCGCAAAATTGTAAATATACAGTTTTTGCAAAAAATTGCTTAGATCAAGTCCTTCCCGGTATTTGTTTTTGAAGATTTCCCGCGTGGACCTTTGAAAACACCTTTTGAACAAATTGGATGGCTCGGATTTCCCAAAAACAATTTTTAAAAGCATCAAAACAGCAAAAAACCTCTCATCCGGGATCCTTGATTGGATAATTGCCGTTTACTTATATATATACAAATTGAGTTTTTGCTTTTTTTGTTAGGGAGCCCTCACAGGAAATATATATATAGGTTCCACTTCTAAAACGGGATTCCCGTTTCCGGACCTCCATGATCTAAATATTTTTTTGACGATCCGAGCCGTCCAATGTGTTCAGAAGGTGTTTTCAAGGGTCCATGCGGAAATCTTCAAAAAAAAAAGCGGGAAGGAGGCTTGATCAGCGGTTTTCACAAAAAATATATATTTACATTTTTTGCGAAAACTACTTGGATCAAGCCCTTCCTGGTATTTTTTTTTTGAAGATCTCCCGCGTGGATTCTTGAAAACACCTTCTGAACACATTGGATGGCTCGGATTTTCCAAAAATAATTTGCAAAACAAAAAAAACACCAAAAAACCTCTAATCCGGGAGTCCGGATTAGAAGTTTTCGGTATATATATATATATATATATATATATATATATATATATATAGGGAGCATTTCCTATAAGGGAGCCCTTACATAGTACGGTGCGGGATTTTGTGTTCGGGATCGAATTTTGACGATCCGAACCGTTAGATGTTTTTAAAACGTGTTTTTAAGGTCCAACCGTTACATGTTTTTAAAACGTGTATATACATTTTTATCGAAAACTGCTCGGATCAAGCCCTTACATATATATTTTTTTCACAAATCCACGCGTTGGACCTTAAAAACACGTTTTAAAAACATCTAACGGTTCGGATCGTCAAAATTCGATCCCGAACACAAAATCCCGCACCGTAGCTATATAAGGGCTCCCTTATAGGAAATGCTCCCTATATATATATATATATATATATATATATATATAGGACCCCCTTCTAATAAGGGACCCTTATTTAACTTTCCATGCGGACCTAGGGGCATTTTCGACTTTTCGGACCAAATTTTGACGATCCGATCCGCTCAATGTTTTAAAATGTGTTTTCAAGGGCCCGCGGAGAATCTCCGAAAAAAAAAATACCGGAAGGGCTTGATCTCGAGTAGCCTCCGATAAAAACTATACGTATACGATACGTTTTTATCGGAAACTACTCGGATCAAGCCCTTCCGGGTATTTTTTTTCGGAGATTCTCCGCGTGGGCCCTTGAAAACACATTTTAAAAACATTGAGCGGATCGGATCGTCAAAATTTGGTCCGGAAAGTCGAAAAATGGCAGGTCCGCATGGTATTTTAAAAAAAGGGTCCCTTATTGGAAGTTTATTGTATATATATATATAGGGGCCGGTTCCCCTCACACTTAAAAAAACATATAAAAAAACACAACACTCTTCCGGGCCCCCTTGTGATGTTCTGAACCGATGATCTTGTTTAAATGAGTAAACTAAAAGGTCATGCAAAATTTTAGCTCAATCGGATATCGGTAAATGCTTGATCCAAACGATTTTAAAAACACTAGTTCCTATCACATTTTTTGCAAAACTATTTGAATCAAGCACTTATCGATATCCGATTAAGCTGAATTTTTGCAGGACCTCCTATTTTACTCATTTAAACAAGATCAACGGTTCAAAACGTCACAGTGGGGCCCGTAACAAAATCGTGTGTTTTTTATGTGTTTTTTTAAGTGTGAGGGGAACCGGCCCCATATATACATATATATATATATATATATATATATATATATATATATATATATATATATATATATATATATATAATTATTGTTTACTTACAATGGCTGGTATAACTGCCTTATATACTCTGTAATAACTACACACAGACCTCATGTCTCTCCCCTCCGCCCCCCTCATGGTATCAGAGCCACGTAGTGAGTAGTGAAGTAGTGGTGGTTATACCACGATGTAGGAAATGTAGACACCCTGTGTAGGCGTAGTGAGGAACAGTACATCGAGCAGATTATAGCCAATTAGCTACTGTTGTTTCATTAATAGTTGTACCGTAGGTCTTTTCCTTTGGTGACTTGATATTACCCGGTATTCCCTAGTTATTCCCGTCGTGATGGCGTTGTAAATCCCGAGGTAGGGTAGTAGCCGTATTTTTGGGGATTGGGAGTAGGGTATGTTAGTCTTTGAGGAACAGATAAACAGTCATCTATTAACAGAACAATGTAGTTAATTGATATAATGTACTGGTTGTATTCTTCTTGATACACCTACTATCTGTCTATTCCTTCCTCATCTGGTATAACACTGCTATTACACTACAACTTGCCACAATGAACAAAATGTTTAGATGTAATTCTTCTACTAGTAGTATGATGTCTTCCATTCCAGATATAGTTAATGAAGAAGAACAGATTTACGAAGATTATAGTCTAGAATTAAGTAAATGGAATATTCCAAATGTTCCAACTAAGCAAATTTATAAAACCAACTGGTTACATGATAAGTTTAAAGTAGATCAAGTTATAAATACTTCTGAACAAATTTATGCCATTACGAAGCAACAAGAAAAATGTCTCTTACTTAGCAAAGAATCAATTAACAAACATTTATCCAAAGGATACAAATTCCTACACATAGGATTAGTCCAAGTAGCTATCAAACCACTCACACGTAGAGGATTAAATTCTTCAATTTTATTAGCACTTCGAGATAGTAGATTTACAACATTTAGCGATAGCCTACTCGGGCTTATGGAATCTAGTTTACATAATGGACCAATTCACTTCGACTGTTACCCAGATTTACACTTAAGTTTAGGAGACAAACACATACTCAAAGCTTTAACCCTAAATCTACAAACCTCAGGAGCTATTACCCAAATGTTAGAAGGTAGTCACTCTATTGCTTTAATTTATCGAGTTTATTATAAATGTACTAAAACAAACCTTAATATTCATGCTTTAATTAAATCTCCTAGAGACAAAACAATTTTAATACAAAGTAGTACTACTAATGCCAATATTCAAATTCCTAAAACAATCCAATGGAATGATATTCAATTACCAAACACATGGTTAACAGAAAATGAAAATCACCCTCAAAGTAATCAAAATAATATTAATGATATTGAATATATTCAACAATATTTAGATGGCACAGTACGAATTAGTTTTGACCAACAACGTCTAAAGACACCTCAAATTCAAGAAATCAGTAGATGTAGCAGTTCAACAAGTATACCTAGATTCGATCAAACCTTATTAAATATTAAACCTAAATTCAAAGGTGTAGAAACAATCTCTCAAATTACAAAACCATATTATAGCCAACAGGAATCTCAATTCGAAGAAACTCCAACATCTCCTACCCAAACTGACTTCGAAGAAGAAACCCCAACTTCGGTAGATAAAAATCTTTTAACAATTACCAAACCTTTCAGCATTAACAAAGAAAAATTACTTCAAGAATTCAAATCTCCTCAAAACGAAATCAAACGACAAATTTACAACCAAACATTCAACACTCCAGCTTTAAAAAATGATTTATTCACCCAATGGTATCTTTTTATGCAAGACATACGTACTGATATAAACCTTTTAGAATTCATTGAACAATATTACAACAAAATTAATACTATTACCCAAATTAGATGGACCAAAGCTGACAACACTATAATTTCTGCAAATCACCCACCTTTAGAAACCATACATTTCGATTACAAAGGATCCAAGGTAGTAGCCTCTCCTTTCAAAATTCCAAATGAACAAAACCCCGAAACTAAAAAAATTATAGAGCAAACAAATTACACAAATGAATGTTTAAATATAATAGGAAAACAATTAGATAAAATTGAACTCCAATTGGATAAAACTTCGACTTCTTCTCCTCCTTCAAAACAATTAGACACTCCTTTAATCAATTTTCCAGAAAAAACAATTAAACCTCTATTATCAACATCTCAAAATTTAGAAAGAATAGAACAACTTATAGCAAATATAGAATTAAACCAAAAAACTTTGCAACTAAAAAATGAAAGCGTTAGTACTCTAACTAAAATAGATGAATCTAGCACTGATGAAGAAATCAATCAAATTGAAAACCAATTTACGGATCTAAACTTTAAAAAATTATATACACCCAACAACCAAATTGTGCCATCAAAAAATTGGTATACTAGACCAAGCCCAGTAGACCTACAATATGAAGACAACAATTTAAACAACCAATTTTCAGTTTCCGCCAACAAATTATATGAATGGAATATAGATGGTTTAAGTGAACAACAAATTTTAGAAAAACTAAACCACATGTCTATGGTAGCTAATACTTATCTTAGTACTTTTAACCATTCACAACCAGATATAGTCGATCTATTAACCACTGGTTTTACAGGTATGTTAAAATCATGGTGGGATAAATATCTTACCAGTGATTCCAGAGATCAAGTTAAAAATTCTATCCAAGTAGATGAAAATAATTTCCCCATTCTTGATGAATTAGAATTAGCCAAACCAGATGGAATAAATACTCTGATTTTTACAATTATTAAACATTTTATAGGAACCCCAAGTAATGTTACATCTAGGATACATGACCAACTCACAAACTTACGTTGTCCAACTTTAAGTGATTTTAGATGGTATAAAGATGTTTTTACTTCTAGAGTTATGTTACATAGTGATTGCACCAAAGCTTTCTGGAAAGAAAAATTTATCAATGGCTTACCAAATTTATTTGCTCACAAAATTAGAGATGTCCTCAGTCAACCAACCGGTGCAATAGAATATGACAATCTAACTTACGGAGATATTATAAGCACAATTCAAAAAGAAGGACTTAGAATGTGTATAGATATGAAATTAGCTAAACAAACTCAGAAAGATCAACTTAGAGCAAAATATGAGTTAGGCAATTTCTGTGAACAATATGGTCTCCCTCCTATAGCTCCATCTAGAACAAAAATATCTAAAGCCAAACAAATTTTAGATAAACAACCTAGTCCAAAGTGCTATGATAAACCAAAATACTCTAGAAATAACAATAAAGAATCAAATTCAAAAAATAACACAACCCAGAATTTTAAAAAACCAATCAAAGATATTACATGTTTTAATTGTGGAAAAAAAGGACACTACAAAACCAATTGCAAAATTAAAAAACAAATTAGCAGATTAGAAATATCTGAAGTACATAAAATTGCTGTTTTAGATATTTTCAAATCATCATATTTAGATGAAACGGATCAACCAGAATCCTCGTCAGAATACCATTCTGTTAGTTCTAGTCCGGACGATGATCAGGTTAAGTATTGCAATGATACCTGTTGTAAAACAATTAGCGTAATTACTAAACAAAATTCTGAGGAAGAATTATTAATTGATCTTATTAGTCAAATAACTGACCCTAATCTAAAGCAACAGTACATTGCAAAACTTAGAAAATTATTATCACAACAAATTAAACAACCTACGATAACCAAACCTATTGTTAACCTGAGCACAACTCTAGAAAGATTCACAAGACCCAATTCACAGAAACCAAACAATGAAATAATAGAGCTACAGAAAAAAGTAATTAAAATAGAAAAACAGCACCACATTTTGGTTTCTAGAGTTCAACAAATAGAATCCCTAGTCCAAATCAATAATTTAGTTTCTGAATTTAACGAAACAGACTTAAAACAACCACTCCATACGGATAACCCACCAGTTAGTACAAAAGTTAATCTCCTTCAACAAATTCACATATCTAAGTGGCACACAAAGATAGATTTATTTATTGACACATTTCGAATTAGTGTAATTGCTCTTATAGATACGGGAGCAGACCTTAATTGCATACAAGAAAATTTAATACCACCACAATATTTTCACAAATCCAAAGACCAATTATGTTCTGCTAATGGAAGTATACTCCAAATTAATTACAAATTACCTACAGTAGTAATTCAACAAAATCACATTAAATTTGAAACTTCGTTTGTCCTAGTAAAACAACTTACGGATACGGTTATCTTAGGAGTCCCATTTATTTGTCTTCTTTATCCTTTCACCACAAACAGTACTAGTATTACTACCCACAAATTAGAAACTGATATTACATTTCCTTTTATCTCAAATCCAGATTTGGATGCACTAAATAAATTACAGCATTCATCAATCCATCACTAATTTCTCTTTTTCCTTGTGCAGATGACTTCAACAAATTTAGTTTCTCCTGATGGTGTTTTTTCTAACCAATTAAATATTAACACTGATTTCATTCCATTAGATTTCTTGAACAGGCATGTTAAACTTGAGGCGGAAGTTCGATCTCTCCAGCAACAGCTCAATCAAATTAAGGGTAAAACCACTATTTCCCCACTGGAAATAGATGAGAATGTGCAATTATCCCTACTGGATAATGGTGAAAGAGTGTGTTCAAAATTCCAGACCAAATTAGCATTACCCAAATCAATTAATTTCTCTCCTTCCCAAGTTCCTCCTGAAATTACGACCCAAATTCAAAGAAAAGCACAGCAATTAGGACAAAATTTCCAAGTCTTCCTTTTCCAAACTTTGATCCAGTTAGCAAACCAAAAACCATTTAGTTATCCTCAAATTTTACCTGGCCTTTCTTTTACCTGGAATACTTTATATCACCAGCTACCAAATTCCATCAAATGTCCAAAAAAGGACCCTCTCTGTATTGAAATACCTTTAGAAAGGCAAAATTGCAAATGCCACCTAATATATAGTATCCCTCAAGTTTGTCTAGATCTAGCAACCTTCAAAGACATTACTGTTCAATTCCAAAATCAAAATATCCAAATCACCCCAATGACTTTTTTAGATTACGGTTTCCTTCACCAATTACTCTTTACCCATCCTGAACAAACCTCTCGTGTTACAAGAAAATTAGCCATTTGTATTCAGAATTTCTTTTCTTTCCCTACCATAGAAAGTTGCCAAGTTATTATCCAAAGTAAAATGCCTGAATTGACCCCTCTGGGCACATTAATTCCAGCACAACATATTATGCAAGTTACACCCAGTTATCCATTAGATCACCATAATTTTTCACTCTTTGGAAATGAATTTCCAACTTGGCTCTGCTCCAATACAATTCCAGACCAAATTAGTAACTTCATCGCTTATCAGATAGCTAGTCATATTGGTGATACTGATTCCTTCACAATGTACCAACATCAGTTCAAATTATTCGCCGAAGACCCTATCCAAAAAATTAGACTTATCAATTATAATGGGGAAGTTCCTTTTCGATTTTTTACATATAATCAAGCCAAAGTTCAGTTCTTCCAAGATTACATTAACAATGAAGATGACCAAAATGATGATCATAGCTCTGACTTTTGGGATAATCTTTCTCCAACTTCTCTGGCCAATTTAGACAACTATAGAGAATGATTCCATGGGAGAACCAATTCCCACTCAATTCCCACTCAAGTTAGCATAATGATTCCATGGGAGAACCAATTCCCACTCAAGTTAGCACAATGATTCCATGGGAGAACCAATTCCCACGCAATTCCCACTCAAGTTAGCACAATGATTCCATGGGAGAACCAATTCCCACTCAAATCTCTGGTAGAATCAATTCAACACTAGCACATGGGAATCACTTTCCCACCGAAAGTAGAAACAGCAGCACATGGGACTTTCAACTCCCACTCAAGTTCTCCGCAATTTACGGATCAACTTTTCAAAATCACAATGATTGTAAACAGGGTTCCTTATTCTATAAAAGGGCTCTCAAATTAGCTAGTTAAACAGGTTCAATTTTTAGCATCTCTTTCAGAGTTCTTTCACAGCTCTCCCTTCTCCTCAGTTGTAACCTCTCTTCTCTCTTCTTTCCCCTGGGATATATTCCCTCAATTCTCTCCTTCCATTTCATGTACTGAACTTCAAGTAAGTTCTCTCAAATTTAGTTTTAATGATAACTTCAAATTAGTTTACATACTGTCTTCTATGGCTGGTTCTACCGCCCTTATTATTGTTTACTTACAATGGCTGGTATAACCGCCTTATATACTCTGTAATAACTACACACAGCATGTCTCTCCCCTTATATATATAGGGTTTGCTTCACATCCGGACTTTTAATTTCCGGACCTCATGATCCAAAAAAAATTTTGACGATCCGATCCGTCCAATGTGTTCAGAAGGTGTTTTCAAGAGTCCTTGCGGAAAATTTTCAAAAGAAAATACCGGGAAGGGCTTGATCCAAGCAGTTTTCGCAAAAAATATATATTTACAATTTTTTGCGAAAACTGCTTGGATCAAGCCCTTCCCGGTATTTTTTTTTTGAAGATTTCCCGCTTAGACCCTTGAAAACACCTTCTGAACACATTGGACGGATCGGATTTTCCAAAAATAATTTGCAACTCAAAAAAACCCATTTTTTTCTTATTTCCGGGAGCTGTGGATAAGAAGATTTCCGTATATATATATATATAGGGTTTTGTTCTAATCCAGACTTTTTATTTCCGGACCTCATGATGCAAACATTTTTTTGACGATCCGATCCGTCCAATGTGTTCAGAAGGTGTTTTCAATGGTACATTTTTTGCGAAAACTGCTTGGATCAAGCCCTTCCCGGTATTTTGTTTTTGAAGACTTCCCGCATGGACCCTTGAAAACACCTTCTGAACACATTGGACGGATCGGATTTTCCAAAAATAATTTACAACACAAAAAAAGTCATATTTTTCTTATTTCCGGGAGGTGTGGATGTGAACCGTGGGCTATATATATATATGGGTCTCCTTCTCCTCCGGACCTCCTTGATCCGAGCATTTTTTTTTTACGATCCGATCCGTCCAATGTGTTCAGAAGGTGTTTTCAAGGGTCCACGCGAGAAATCTTCAAAAAAAAATACCGGGAAGGGCTTGATCCAAGCAGTTTTCGCAAAAACTGTAAATGCTCGGATTTTCCAAAAATAATTTGCAACACAAAAAAAATCATTTTTTTCTTATTCTCGGGAGGAGACTAGAAAATTTCCGTATATATATAGTATTGCGGGATGGATTTTCGCGAGAATGAACGTGGATGCGACAAAGTGGCAATAATGAAGGTATGTGGGTACGACAAGTGTTCCTCTATTTTTTTTTAATACTTTTTAGTTTTATTTTAATCTTATAAATTTCAAAAATTATCTTCATTTTAATCTTATAAATTTCAAAAATTATCTTCGCGGTATCTTTTCAAACAAGGCACCAACGAGAATCATTTTCAAGACAGAGACTTGGCATTTATTGATGCTAACTCCTCCAATCAGGTCTTGGAAAACAACTCTTCTGCCTCTAATAACCTTAACTCTTTACTCTCCTCTGCCATTCCAGATTCCACCAAGATTGTTCCTGACTCTCTTGAATCCAAAAAGGACAGAACTGAGAAATGTAGAAGAAGGAAGCTTCTCTCTGATATTCTAAACACTTCTGCCCAAAATTATCTTGACGATGAGATTTCTCGGCCACATCCTTCTCTTTCTCAATCAGCTTCGAGCAATCATAACGCCTCTGTCTCTACAGCTGATATAATTAGGAGAAACTCTATTATTGTTGATGAAATTGAGGAAGTTGTATTGGCAGGTAATAGATTGGGGTTTCATTTTGATGAAAATGATGGTGGTGCTCTTAAAAAGCTCATGCAATTGGAGATGGATGAACAGAGGATCCAAATCCAACACCTAGTTAAAATCTAAAGTTTTTTTTTTTTTTTTTTTGGGGGGGGGGGGGTTTCTATCTGAAGGAGCTCTTGGGTGTTCTATTTTCTTCTCCTCTTCTTACAAAGCAATATGAAGGTGATATCGTGGAATGTGAGGGGCATGAATAGCGCCATTAAGAAGTCTTTTGTGTCCAAGTTAATCATTTCTAAATCCCCTGATGTAGTCTTCTTGCAAGAAACAAAAATGTACTCCTTTGATCTTTTCTCGGCATGCAGACTCTGGCCCAACTCCAACATTGACTTCGAAATTTTGAACTCTGTTGGAGCTTCTGGTGGTCTTATTACTCTTTGGAAACATGATTTCTTCACTGTTGAAGACATAATCATTAACAAATATTTCATCCTTCTCAGAGGTACTCTCCATGATGACTTTCCTTGTGTCTTTCTGAACATCTATGCCCCAAATGATCCTCTAGACAGGCGTATAATTTGGGATGAAATTCTGGGGCTAAAAAGGAGATTCCCAGAACCGTGGAGTCTTGGTTGAGATTTCAACGAAATCTTGGAGATTAATGAAAGATCTGGATGCTTAAGGATAGATAGGGGTATGTCAGAATTTCGTAATTTCATTAACCTTATGGAGATTCTTGATATACCCATGCTGGGTAGGCAATTCACGTGGACAAATTTCCAAGACAACCCTATCCATAGCCGGTTGGATAGATTCCTTATCTGCCAAGACTTTCTTAATCAATTCAAGCTTCTTCAATGGGGCCTTCCTAGGTCTATTTCTAATCACTGCCATGTTATTATCACCACTGATTCTTCAGATTGGGGTCCAAAGCCATTTAGATTCATTAATGCCTGGTTTTCTCATCCTAAATGCAAAAGCATTATCAAAGATTCTTGGTTGAGCTCCCATTATTCTGGATGGGCTGGTTACATCATTATGAGTAAACTCAATGATTTGAGAGAGACTCTTAAACAATGGAACAAGAAGGATTTTGGCAACATCACCACCACCATCTCAAACTTGGAACACAAACTGCATGCTTTTGACATCCTGGCTGAACAAAGATCGCTCACTGATGTTGAGTTGAATGAAAGGAGGAAAACAAAAGGTGATCTCTACCACTTCTCAAAACTGAGTGAAAGCTTATGGAGGCAGAAAGCCAGAGTAAATTGGATCAAACTTGGCGATAAAAATACCAAGTTCTTTCAAATCATTGCCAACAGAAGATTCCGCAAGAATTATATTGGTGCCATTGAAATTGATGGTATCATGATTGAAGACCCTAATCATATCAAACTTGAAGCTGCTAAGTTCTTCGAGGAGAGATTCAAAGAAAGATGTCTAAGCAGGCCAGTTCTTGGGGGTGATTTCCCTAGGAAGCTCGATCACACTTCCAGTTTAAACCTTGAGATCCCTTTTACCGAAGTGGAAATCTTTGCTGCTGTTCAAAACTGTAGCAGTGGGAAGGCTCCAGGTCCTGACGGCTTCAACTTTGAATTTGTAAAGAAATCTTGGAAGTTTATCAAACCAGATGTCTTGCAATTCTTCAAACAATTCTTTCTCAATGGCAAGCTTTGCAAAAGCATTAACCGTACATTCATTGCTCTGATCCCCAAGACTGATGGAGCTTCTTGCTTTAAAGATTTCAGGCCAATTAGCTTGATTGGCTGGCTATACAAATTGCTCACCAAAGTCCTCTCTGCCAGATTCAAATAGGTAATCTCTCTCATCATTGGTCCCTCTCAAGCTGCATTCATTAGCGGTAGACAAATCCTTGATGGTGTTCTTATAGCTAATGAAATCATTGATAAATGGAAAAGAGAGAAATCTCAAGGTCTACTCCTAAAAGTGGACTTCGAGAAAGCGTTTGATTGTGTTAACTGGAAATTCCTTTTCAAGATGCTTGAAGATTTGGGTTGTGGTTCTAAATGGATTCAATGGATTAAAGAGTGTGTCACTAGTGCTTCATTGTCGGTCTTGATAAATGGAACCAACTCAAATTACTTCTCTATTGAGAGAGGCATTAGACAGGGTGACCCTCTCTCCCCTCTCTTATTTCTTGTGGTAGCTGAGGGGCTGAATCTTCTATTTGAGAGAGCAAGATCCTTGGGTCTGATTAGAGGAATTTCCATTGGAGATAATGGTCAAGTCATTTCTCATCTCCAATTTGCTGATGATATGTTAATTTTCTGCAATTGTGATGTCTCTGAAATCAAGGAAATTCAATTGATTCTATTGTGTTTTCAATATTCCTCCGGTCTGAAAATCAATTTCCTCAAAAGTCAACTCTGTGGTGTTGGTGTAAATGAGGCCTCTTTGTCTTCCTATGCTAGCATTTTGGGTTGCAAAGTTGAAAAGCTACCCCTCAAATACTTAGGATTTCCCCTCATCCCAAGAAAATTGCAACCTGGCAACCTGTCATTGAAAATATGGAGAAGCAGCTGGCCTTATGGAAAAGGAAGTACATGTCCATTGGTGCTAGGCTCACCCTCATCAAATCAAATCTGTCTCATCTCCCTCTGTACTATATGTCTTTGTATAAGGCTCCAATTGCTGTTATCAACAAGATGGAAATAATTCAAAGACAATTCCTTTGGGGTGACAAGAAAATCCATCTAGTTGGATGGGACAAAGTTGCTAAAGCCAAACAATTTGGTGGCCTGGGTGTCAAAAAGCTGCTCTACCACAATCAAGCTCTACTTAGTAAATGGTGGTGGAGATTTGGCACTGAGAAAAATTCTCTTTGGGCTCAAGTTATTGCTGCCAAATATGATTACTCTACCTCAAACTGGCTTCCTATTCCAAATTATTCTCTCAGCTATTCTAAAATTTGGGGAGATATCTGTTCCATGGGTGATGCCAATTCTGATCTTGCTTCAATCACAAAGTTGGGTTTTTGGATTAAAGTCAGCTCAGGATCAAACACCTCTTTCTGGTCTGATGTTTGGCTCGACCCTGAAGCTCTGAAACACACTTTCCATCGCTTGTTCTTAATCTCTGACCAACAGTCTACTTTTGTTGCTGATATGTTTGATATTGCCTCCCAGTCTTGGACAATTACTTTTAGAAGAGAACTCTACGATTGGGAAGAGAGTTATCTGTTTCAACTCAAAGCCCTTCTCCTTAATGTCAGACTTGATCATGGTTTAGACTCTCTCAGATGGCGTTGGAATCCTACGGATGGCCAATACTATGTTAAATCTTGGTACAGCAAATGGGAAGATGAATACAACAATCTCAATCATTTGGGTCCTTCATGCAACCTTATTTGGAACAACCTCGGCCCTCTCTCAAAACCCGATTTTTGTGTGGCAAGCGATGCAAGAAAGTCTACCCACTGCCTCGAACTTATCCGTAGAAATATCAAGGTCATTGATGACGTTTTCGATGGCCTTTGCCCCTTTTGCAAAGACAGGGTCATTGAATCGGCATCCCATGTACTTCTTCTCGTGTGATTACTCTTGGTCTATTTGGTCCAAATTCTGCTTTGGTGGAAACAAGTGTGGGTGTGCCCTGGATCCATCTCCTCCCTTATCTCTTTGTGGTTAAATGGTAAGAATAAGTCCTTGAAACAAGCTTGCTGGAGCGCCTGCTTCTTTGCCACAATATGGTCCATTTGGCTTGCTCGAAATGACCTCATCTTCAACAATAAAGCCTTGGTTGTTTCCGAAACAACTGATCTTATAAAAACCAGAGTTGCAACTTGGATCAAGGCCAACTATGATCTCCAAGCTTTCACCGTGGAATTTTTCAAGATCAATCTCGCAGTTATCATCTCCCTTAAAATTCCAAGAAGGATTGACATGTGATGCTATCCTTGTTTTCCATTCTTTGTTTTTTATTATGGAACGGTTTTTCTGCATTTTGTGGTTTCTGGTCCAAGTTTGGATCCTTTTCTGTAATGCCTCTCCTATCTATAAAATTCTCTTTCTTCGCTGAGCGAAAAAAAAAAAATACATATCTTTACAAAATCAATTAAGAATGGTTTGAATTGTTTAAGTAATAGGAGTATATTGGTGATAGTTCTTGTAAAGATAAAAACGAACAGTGGCTATAAGGAATATATAAAGATGATCAGGCAAAAGGAATGATTTCTTAAACGGTTGTATTTTGTATTTTTATACGTTTTTCTACATTGATCATTATAAAAAATCAAAACTCATAATTTCTCTCATGCATGAGATTTTTATACGTCTTTCTACATTCATTCACCAGCTCAATAGTTCTGAACAAGAGTATTGGATGTAACGCACGATACTTTTTTGTTTTAGTGTTTGTAATACTGGTGCTTTCAATTAATATAAAGATACGAAATAAAAAAAAAATTTGAGCCCCTCTAAATCCTTAATTGTTATTTTTAAGTGAGAATTTGTACTCCATGTAGCGAAGTTCTAGGAAGCGATAACATGGCTCTAAATTTGTGTTCTTACTGGAAAAGAAATCGAAAAGAGTTCATTTTTATCTTTGTACGCATTTGATCTACATATAATCACTTTGATATCTGCCTTGATATAGTGCTTTTATTTGGGCAATAAACTGGGTGACTATAAGTGAACACATTTTAATCAAATAATGTTATCGTCATAATCAATACCCTAAAAATAGACCAGATCTATTGTTTCAAAAACATCAAGTTGGCTATTTCCTCCTCTTTTTCCATGGTATGATTACCTATGATCATAATTGTTTCATCTTAAGTAATTCTTGTGTGGTCGTGGACAGGTCCGGCCCAAGGGTTGAAAGTGCCCAAGGCCTAACGTAAAAATTGTGCCCTTAAGAGTTAAGAGTACGACACTTAAATAAATTTTCCAGCAACAATCGCAATACGATTATACATACTTTTATACACATTTCAACACATGTTTTAAACCTTAAACCCACTAGGCTTATTTTAGCATTTTCCCTAGAATAATACTACTAAGAACAATTGTTGAAAGTAAAAATTTGCATAATATACTCACTATGTCCCCATAAAAAATTGAATCCACAAAACGGTGGGAGTATTTATAAACGTGCCACTTCAACCCATCTAGAAAAGTACACAGAATTAATATACAAACCTGGAAAACAGGGATGCTTAGGTTTTCGTAGCAGATGGGGCAATCGAGCAAGTATGTATCAGTTAGGGTTAGAAAATTCGAAGAGGAACCACTGGGTTTAGTGGAACAACCGAACACCTTCAATGGTGATGCCTCTTCTTCCTGTTCTTCGTCTTTCACAGCAGTAGAAGTAGTCCTCTGTCTCTTGGTACCTTGATTGGAACACAATATTGCCAAGTCTTTTTGCCAAAGAAAAAGGGGTTGGCTTTTTCCTTCAGTCCCACATCGGGAAATGAAGAAACAGAAGAGGTAAGAGAAGGACATAAGAGCTTCTCTCTCTAAAAAGTTAGAAGTTCTAGGGTTTCATCCCTTCCCCTGCCGACTCCTCCCATCCGGCCTCACTCCTTCCTTCTTCTTCTTCTTCTTCTTCTTCTTCTTTCACCTGTTCATTTCTTCCCCTCCCCTTCACCTCCTCTCCTTCCTTTTCTTTACCGAGCTCCCCTTTTCAGATCGTTTTCAGAGCTTGACGGGTGGGGCTGCCGCCCCTTCGCCCCACCCCTCCTCCTCCTCGCCTTGCCGGAGCTTCCCCTTTCAACCCCTGGCCGATCCCCCCGCCACCGAGCCTTCTTCCACCGCTAGCCCTTCCGCCGCCAACCCCTTCCGCCACCAACTCCTATCCTCTCCCACCATCATCCCTCCTCCTCCCTCCTCCCTCCTCCGCCCTCCGCCGACAATTCACTGCTTTGGATGGCTCAGATCTGACGAAGGGTTGATTTTGGAAGCCTCGGCCCCCTCCGGCAAATAAAGCTATCCTATGCCATGGGCGGCGGCTACGGTTGCTAGGTCCTAGCCGGGGATGCGTCTAATCGGCGACTCGGGTAATCTCGGTATAACTCGGAGCATCGAAGTGGGTTGACTCAGTCGGTCTCGATTTGTACCAGTTTCTTGGGCTACTGATTAGTTAGTTTTGTTTGTTTTCCTTGTTGTTTTTACCGATTGCTGGTGCTGTAACGTGGTTATGGTTTGAGCTGGGAATCCTTGTAGATTCTTACCACTTTCATCTGGATAGGATTCATCATTCCGTCCCCTAGGTGTCGGGTCTGCCTCTTGGCAGGTGTGTTTACGAGTTTGGCTCAGTTGCTGCTCATTTTCATTTGTTAGTGGTTTGGTTTCACTCCTGTCTTTGATGTAATCGGGTGCTGGATGGCTTTGATAATATACTTGACATTTAAAAAATAAAAATAAAAAAAAGGGATGAAGGACTAAAAGGTTTAATGTACGTTGGGCCTTTACTGGAATGGGTCTTTTATTTGTTGTATTAATACATTTTGGGCTTTTAAAAGACTCCTACCTGGCCCAAAAATTAAATTTATTGGAGTGCCCCTTTTTTGGGGGTTTTTTCAGGTGCCCTAGGCCCAGGCCTTGTGGGCCTTGCCTTTGGGCCAGCCCTGGTCGTGGAATGACGTCAGGTGATGTCTAAAACACTTCACAACTCTCTCACAAATGCATGGGAAGTTGATTCACCTTAAAAAGATTAAAGAAGAAAATTTAAAATAATTTTTTATTAACACTTTTTAATTCTCTCACTTTTTCGGGTATGATATGATAAGCAGCATGGTGGTGTTTTGGTGGATGCACCAAATATTCAAGTTCAATGAAGTTTCTTTCATGAAACATTAGAGGGTTGGGAAAAAAATGAAGAAGGGTGAATTGAAGTTGATATATATGGTGACTACAAGAAACCATGCAGATGACAATATCAAAAAGTTTGATAAGTCAATTTGGGGAGGTGCATGAGAGTTCTGGTGGCAGTTTGCTAACTATTGGGAACCCAAAGTTTATCAAGTTGGAGGCAACATGCTGCAATAGAAATTTTTTACTGATGAAAGGTACCATCACAAATGCCTTTCAATGTACGTATTATACTCAATGTATATGGACTTTTTGGGAATTAATACTCAATCTTAGAAGTCATTACTCTAGTCCTTGGTGTATGGTGGGGACACAGATGAATTCAAATTAATTGATGAAAAGCAAGGTTGTACAACCAGTGGAAGAGGAATAAGTGATCTTAACAATTTTATTGAGGACGTGGAATTTGTGGACCTGCAATTATTAGAAAGAGTCAAACTCTTAGGATGGAGAAAAATCGAGTAGGACTGACAGGTTTTTAGGGGATCTTGAATGGGTAAATAGGTACAAACTCAAACAATGAGGATTCCCACGAACGATCTCTGATCGTTATCCCATTTTGTTGATGAAGTATGATAGAGATTGGGGACCATAACCATTCAAGTTCTGTAATATTAATTTGGGTAAAAAATTGCATGCTTGCTTTTTTATTTTGCATATAATGTTAAATTTCTCCCTCTTAATCAGGTTAAATAATTTTTTTGATTTTGATATTAATTGATTTGCACGATGAGCATTATATGGCTTGATGTATTAATTGCGAATCTTAAATTCGGCGTGACATAAGCTATAATACTAATCATTTTAAACGATGCAATTTTCATGCATAGCACGGGTTACTGCTAGCAATAACACACGGGAATATTTATCTATCTATCTATCTATTTAATATATAATTGATTGGCACTTAGATATCGTTCCGTGGATAGTATGGGTTCATGCTAATTATCGTTTGTTCAAAGAGAGAGTACCTCCGGCTCAAACATCATTCGTAGTTCTACTTGCAAATAATTTCGTAAAAGGAGGTTGTCCTGCGTTGGAGATAGAGAAAGAGAGAAGGTGGAGAGAGAGGAATGGCTCGTAATTCCGTTTCAGATTACATACCGGTGATTTTGGTATTGGTTGTGGGAGTAATATTGTCTATTGTGCTCATCCTCCTTATCCGTAAATTCTGCACTAAGCCGCCTGCTCCGGTCCAGCCACCACCTGCTCGGGTCCAGCCACCACCTGCTCGGGTCCAGCCACCAGCGGCAGAGGAGGCACCTGCGCCAGAGGTTTAGACGCCGGCACCGATAAAGTTCGTGCGATGGATCAGCTTGGTTTTAAAACAAAGGCCATTGCACTAAACAATTCATGGGTTAGAAAGCCCAAGGCCCATGGACAAACAAAAAAAAAAGGAAAGCAGTAAATTGCCAATATTATTAGTGAAATTGGTGAGACAATTTGAAGAATAAAAACATTAATCAAAGAATGAAGCATCGTATAGGACCGGGGTGTTGTGCACCCGATTGCTTTGCCCCGTGCTGTGCACCCCTCGGTCGTCCGATCATGTTTTGGACGGTTAAGATGCATTCGGCGATTTAAATTTAATTTCGATATATTTTTACCGGTAAAAAATCAAAACACATCCGGACCATCCAAAACACGATCAGAAGGTTGAGGAGTGCACAACACTCCCTGCCCCCGGATTCCGTCGTGTAGTGCACCACGTCATTGCCAACTCTCATTCCATCATGCGCTCTCGTTCGACGTCAAATTTTGTCAAACACATCAGCCAATTCGTTTAGACTAACTTCACATTTCATGTTCTTTCCTCTTAGTATCTTTTTATTTTTGTTTTTGCCTTTCTTCAACTTCTGGACACTTTTACAAATTATTAATTCGTCGTCAAAGAAATTTTCTTTAAAAAAAAAGATTCAATTTTTGTTTTGGTGCTTAAATATACGTTATATTCTTCAACTTCAAGACAATTTTACAAATTATTGATTAGTCGTGAGAAAAATAACTTTTCTTCAAAAAAAAAATTTGATATTCTTCATCAATTTTTGTTTTGATACTCTTGCTTGTATTTTCTGATTTTCTTTGTTAAATATACAAATAAATGTAATTTCCAAGTAAACGTAATTTTTTTGCATCTAAAATTAAATATTATGAACAAAACAAAAACAAAGTTGACTAAATTAAAAAATATCAAAGAACTGTTATTTTTATATTCAATGCATCTTATTTGGACATTTCTCAACTTGCCGTCCATATTTGTATACCTTTCTGATTTGTCTAACGCGTTCTATGAGATAATTATACAGTTCTGATACATTGACAAGAATAATTAATAAAAAAAAAATTAGGACAAAAAACTAAATAAATTTTTTTTCCATTTTTAGAGACATTTTCTAATTTTTTATGAAAAGAGTTTTGTTTTAAGATTATTCTTGCCGAGAAAACCTTCAATGAAAATCAAAACAATATTAATTACTAAAGCTGAAAAGTACACAAAAAGATAAAAAGCAGCCATATTGCTAAAATAAAATCAAGCCAAAACTAGCAAAATATGAAAGTAAACAGTTTAAAAAAAAAAAAACAGAGGTTAAATTTAAATTAAAACATCTCAATATAGCGTTTGAACAAGGCTTGCAACGTACCCAGATTTAATGTTATAACCTTTTTGTTAGTCGATTGATATCCGGGTCAATAGGTCGACTAATTTAGGATATTAATTTTGTTCTCCACCATAAAGAGATTCCATTAAATGTGGAACTAAAACCCTCTATGAATTGGTTAACCGAGAAATTGATAATACACTTTTTTTTTTTTTTTTTTTGAAATGATCATCTGTATTGGAAACAACTAGCGATCTTTACAAATAACAGCAAGTAAATTGGGCGGAATACAACCCGAACTTGTCAAAATTTGTCTACTGAAACAGCTAGATGCTAACCAATGAGCTACTTTGTTTTTCTCTCTACAGCACCAAACAAAATTCCATTTCCTATCAAGAGCCCAGCTTTTGATATCCTCCACTAGAGCTCTGATTTCCCATGGACCTGGGTTGTTTGCTTCACTAACACACGTGATGATCAGTTCCAGACAATTAGATTCAAAGACTACCTCTGTCAGATTCATATCCCTTGCAACAACACAAGTTCTCAAGGCCCATTC